>VDFB02319972.1:0-60976 GCA_007258455.2 Sequoia sempervirens
AATTACCACTACTAGTATTTATGGCTGATCCACTAGTTCCATCAAAAGTTCTAGATGTAGCAGGTGCACTATGAGGCACAACAAATGCAAGCGGTCTCTCTTCATGACTTTCATTAACCAAAACTTCATGCCCTTGGCCACATCAGGTGTGGCATGAGTAGGTAGATTAGAACCATTCTCCATGGATTACACATCATTAAATGCATCCTTTAATGTTGAAAAAAGCATCTGCAAACATGTTGTTCTTTTTCCCTAATATTTTTCAATAATCTCTCTTAGACTTAGTCCTAAGAGATCATCACAACATTGCACATCACCATGTGCTATATCATGCTACACCACCATGTGCTATATCAAGTTGCACATCACCATGTGCTCTATCAAGCTGCACATCACCATGTGCTCTATCAGGTTGCACATCACCATGTGCTATACCAGGATGCACATCATCACAACTATCATTTTCACCAACTGTATTTGTTGAATCATAAAAGCGTTGGTTTCTACAAGATGGCAACATTGTATCTTTTTTTCCTTTTTTTTTTCTACATATTTTATTTGCACTCTTTTTGTTGCCTATAAAAATATATATATATCATATTATGTCTTATATACATAAAGCTTTTTCCTATAAAATTTGATTAAACACTATTAAAAAAATAGTATACTACTTAGTGGATTTACAACTTGCCTTTTCAAACCAAGACTCAAAAAATATTCATTATTCTTGGCCACTTTTTTAGTACACGCACACTCATATTTTGTCTCTGGAATTTGAACATTATGATCACTATCATCTAATTTACACCTTACAATCATTGTCTTAATTTCCTAAAGTACAAATAAACAATAATGTATAAATCAGTAAAAATTTATTGAGTTCATAAGTTGATAACTGTTGACTTTCCAATCCATTTATAATTGCAAGTGGAAACATAAACTAGAATTCAGTTTATAGATTAAAAAGAATTTAGAGTCAAAAACCAAGAAGATGTTTATAATTACAAGTATCAGAAAAATTTTCCTTAGAGATATATTCACAAGAGAACTCATAAAAACATAACACAAGCAGGAAGAAGGAAAAACATACTCTAGTTCATCATGAGGTGTGTTAGAACCTTAAAATTTTTCCTAGTTCTATCATCACAATTAACCTTGAGCTCCATAACCCGATCCTTGACCCTTATATTCCTTTTCATTTTTTTACTAAACAAATATATTTTTTAGGTTTGACTGAAACTGAAAGACCTATACAAAGCCAAAGCCAAAAATTCATCATTTATATACTTAAGCAAAAACTAGTCTAGCTAAAAACATTCCAAATCCCTTAACAATTTGTTACCGTGATCCCTTAACAGTAATTTGAACCCTTGGTGGGCTGGTGGTGTGTAACAGACAACTTGAAGATATTTACCACCATACCGCAGAAATGTTATGATGAGGATGTGGTTGTGCAATATGAGATAATTTAAATACATCATAAACCGCCATACTATGAGAAGGAAAAATGAAGGGTGCGGTATAGTGGGAATAAACTGCCATCCTGTGAGGAAGATCATAAAGGCATGTGGTAGGGTGGTATGAACCACTATACTATGGAAGGATGTGACAAAGCATGTGATATGGTGGTAAACCATATGTGACCATTAATGTAAACCATGGTACCGCGAGTTAAATAAGTCAAGCTTGCAGTATAGAGGTAAGGATCCTGCTACCCTATGGTGAAATGCAAAGAATTATGTGGTATAGCGGTTTATACCCCTCTATCATGTGGCATTTATAGAAAATGGTGGTGATAAAGTGGTATTAAATGCATGAATCACATCAACCATCCGATATTGTAAAATCAATGGTGCATGTTCAAACTCGAACTACGAGAAAAATATATGGCATAAGGTTGATATTAATGTTGACATGACTGAGCTCAAAAGCCATTAAACCAATAATTTGACATTCTCTTTGCACTCATTTGGAAGAATTATCGTGCAAAGAGTTGGGAGTTTGAGGAGGTTAAGCTCTACAACCATCGTAACCTAGGAAGTGCATAAAACTCTTGTGAATTAAGTTTTATGAGTACAAGATTGTTTGGAATTTTGCATTTCAGATACACTAGGAGAAGTAAGATAATTAAACATCATGCCACCTAAGAAGAAAGAACCTGAATATAAAAAGGACATCATGCCACCCAAGAAGAAAGAAACTAAACCTAAAAAGGAAGAATCTAAGGTTAAAAAGAGGTCCTTACACCAGTCTATCATGGATATACTCCCTGAGTCAATTGAGTGAGGATTTAAGAATGTTTTTAATGATGTGGCTCACAGTTGTAGAGATGCCCTTATCCCTATCTCTGGGTGGAAACTGTTATGGTACTTTTATGAAAAAAGGTAGGGAAAGATTCTAATGTCAAATCCATGGGCATTAGATTTGGCCAAGTTAATTGTCCCAAAAAAATTTATAGATGTCAAGTTCATCAAAGTATTGGCTTAGAGTTATCATCCTGCTACTAGGTATGTGAAATTTCTAGATGGTTCACCATTAGTTGTGTTGACTAAAGCAGTCATCATTGAATGTTTTGACCTAAACAAACAAGCCCTGACTAAAACTGATTTACAAAGAAGTAAAGAAGAATAAACTAGATTGAGGAAAACCCATAGAAGAGATGAATTCCCCATTTATATGAAAAGGTGTGTGAACAACAGGGTGATTCCTATATCCCTTTCTGCTACTAAACCATTTGAATTCTTAGATTTCCAAATCTATTTCAAGAAAACCTACTTTTCTCTCTGTCAAGTACTTGGGATAGATGCAGAAGAGTGAATGCTAGTTAGTTGAATGATGATGGCTATGAGGATCCAAAACCCTGAGATGAACACTGAATATGATTTTGCCTCATATATTGAGAAAGCATTGCATGAAGCATTTATGCAAGTCATGGAAAATAGATCCCCCATAACATTCAGGCAATATTCTTTGTTGTGCCACCTGATATTATACCAGAATAAAGATAGATGGAGTAAAAGGATGTGTTTGGGTCAAATTGAAAAGCAGGGGAATTTGCTGCCAGTGCAACTATGGTGTTATATATGGGACAACAGATGTAAGAATTCAAATTATGTGATATTCCATGATTAGTTTTTGTATAGAGATATGAGATTTCTTGGCCACCAACCATCAAGACTACACACACTTATGCCACAATTTTTAAAAACTTTGGCTTTGAAACCTAAGCAAGGTCATACTCATAACTTCAATGATTGGTTTTTTCTAAAGATACCAAAATAATTAGGATTTATGGATGCCCATAGGCCCCACATATACTACCAAAGTTTTCCCCCTTCTATTAGCCTTTTTAGAGTTCATGTGGAAGATTCTATGGATGGAAAAGGATGTCATGAGTAAATAAAGGAATGGTACATTTCTACCCAATTTGACATGTTGGTAACTATCAATGGCATTCGATACACTTGAAGAGTTGTAGAATTATCTAAAATCAAGTTACTCTTTACAATTTGGAAAGGAAAGAGTTTTTGACCCTAAGGGTCACATGAATTTTGTAAGATGCACCATCCTTACCAAGGCTATGGTTACTCACTATATTGACTATGAAGATGTAATCAGAAATTATTTCACTCCTCAACAGTTATATGATAGGAGGATAAAATGGGAACTTATGAAAAGGCTTGAGGAAGAAAGAAAGATGAAGCACAGTGATTTCTTGGGTTATTTCATAGAGGAAGCAGATCTTGTCAAGAGGATTGATATGATAATTGATACGTTTCATGAATTAATTAATACTACAGCAGATACAGGGAGAATTTCCAAATTTTGTCCCAAAAGGCCAAGTGGTATTGTAATTACATAACCAACTTCGGATATTGTTTCAGTATGTCATGCTTCTCTAGGATCACCTCCTGAACAATCGCCTTCTAAAAAACAAAAGACACAAGAGATAGAGCCACTTGTTTCCTATGAAATAAGTGAGGGGGTTGGAGATACAGAAGAAGTAGTTAATGTGTTAAGACATTTCAAGGATGATGTTGAAGTGGACCAACCTATTCTTGAAATTGAAGCCCATAGGCTTAAAGCTAGAGTCGATATTGAGGTACAAGTAGAAATAGAAATGCATGAGGATGACAAGATAGTTGCAGCTTACAAGTTTTTGGAAGATGATGAATTTATCAAAACCCCTAACTTTAAATACTTTTGGATTAAGATGAAAATGAGAGAGTTTGAGCGAGGGTTTAAATAAATAAGATGGGAGCTGAGGAATCCCAGCATGACCATATAGTATCCCAAACTTTTAATGAATTAAGGATTGATAATATTGATGTCATCCCACAAGAGGTTAAAGAGATGATTTTGAAAAGTAATATACTTATTTTCCCTGGTATGGAATTAAAGAAAAAAAAATTACTTGATCAAGTGAGAACATAGGAGGACCCAATGTTGATTGCTGAGTTTGAATCACATGAAGGGGTAAGTGGCATAGGGTATAACCCTAAGATTCAAACCATGGAATTCTAGGCCAAGCAAAAGAGTACACAAAAACAAAGGCTACTAGATGTAGTGCAGGAAATGAAAGGGACAACTATGGAGAAAACATTAAAGGATACATCTCCTCTAGAAGGTGCAACCATGACAATGCATTCAACTATGTTCACCTGAGCTATAGTTAAGGAGATGGAAGCTAGATTGGGAGAGTATGAAAAGGAACAAAAAAATTTAAGTGATGAATTCAATAAATTGTTCATGGAAAATGTGAAGTTGAAGGAACAATTAAAAGGAGCAGGCCCCTAATAGAACAAGGAAATAATGTTATACCAGCATTCTCCTACTCCAATAGTTGATGTAGAAAGTGCTTCTACTGAACAAGTGAGTATTCTTAGACATTATATTGAAGAGTTAAATAAATGCAACAATGAGGGTAGGGAAGGAGTGAATAAGAAAATCTACAATGTTTTAGAGAAGGTCCTCGAGCATAGGATAAAGCTAATTGTGGATAAGTTGGAAAGTGTGTATGAATGCTACAACTCACCTACACAAGCAATTGATCAGATGAAAACATATCTACCCATACTAGATCCCCTTTTTAAGAACTGGCAGCCCATACACCACACATTGGTAACCTTTTACAGAATATTATAGAGGAGTACTAAGGCTTCTGTAGCATTAAAACCTACATAGCAGATGGAAAAAATAGTTACATATGAATTCCAATAGATGCAAGGAGAGGACCAAAAGATCAAAACAAGAATAGATTCATTTCATACTCTGAATTAGTGGTTTGTGCAAAAACTATTGAAATATGATGACCACTTGAAGGACCTCAATGAACGGAAGAGTGAATTTGTCCAATTTTTTCCACAATGCATCACTCGTATGCAAAAGGATGGTGAGTTGAGTCTTGACAGGTTTGACTTAATCATGGATGGAGTAATAGCGTTGGATGCTAGATATTCTAAGTTTATCATGGATGGCAAGGTGTTACTAGACAACCGATGGAAGATTCATCTTACAAAAATATTGAAAATTCAAGAATATAAATGGCCACATGATTATATAGTGTACGATTGGGAGCAGAGGTATATGGGTCCTCCACCTGAATAGTAGGCCTTGGGGATATCATGGTGGAAAAATCGCACATTCAAATACACTAATATGGAGAAAGAACCTTGAACAGATCTTCAGTGATCATGGATGACTTATAGAGATTAACAGACTATGGTGTCACAAGTGTTGTGGACTTCATTGGTTATCTACTTTCTCTATTTTATGTTTTAAGAAAAATTCATGTTTAGTTTAGTTTATACGAAGAGGCATGAATTTTGAAAAGATGCCATATTTTGCAATGGTCTGAAGCTTGTTGCTTCTCTTATAAAAGAGAAACCTAGACCGAATTTTGATATCACCATCATAGGAATTTATAGAAACATATATGAGGATACATATGTTATATTCTGATATCTATTTGAAGCAATCAATGGACAAGAAGATTTAATCCGGTGCTCAAATTCTAGTCTCAATTATTTGTTGATAATATTGTGTATGATTGGATTTTTTATGTATTTTAGGTTGGAATATAGGGGTGTATTATGAATTGGTATCAACTATTTGTTCATAATCATCTACATTACCGATTACATTGCATTTCACATCTTTCAAACTCAAAGCATTACTTCACATTGCATAACTAATAACTAGATGCCGATAGATGAAAAATTTCAATTACAATATAGTTTTTACAAAGTCAACCTAAGTAGTTATGTAATTACTTGACATTGCATAACTAATAACTATGAGCAGCCTGCCAATTACGCTTCTCTTTGTCATGGCATTCCATGAGACCACATTTTTGAGGCATTTTTTCAAAACAGTTCACTACCTTGTCTATGCTACTCACAATTTTTCATAACATTATTCATCATAGCATTTTATCAAATAGTTCACTACCTTGTTGCTATGGATAAAATCCAAAACAAGTGTTTTTCTAAACAAGCCATGGATGCTTGGAAAAAAATATATCAAAGCATAATAGTAGTTAATAGCATAGACAAGGCAAGATCAATAGGGCAAATGCCTCAAAGAAATGTGGTCTCTTTATGGCGATGGAATGCCATGAAAATCCATGCACAATTTTCTTGTCATGAATTCATCATGGCATTCCATCACCATGAGACCACATTTCTTTGAGGCATTTTCTCCAAAGTTCATTGCCTTGTCTATGCTACCACATTTTTCATACATGTCTACCAAAAGCATTTTATCAAACAAGTCACTACCTTGTTACATATGGCTAAAAAGCCTAAAAAAGGTGATTTCAAAAAAGCTATGGATGCTTGGAAAAAATATATCAAAGATAATAGTAAGCAAAAAGCTATGGTCTCATGGTTTTTTTTTTGGCACAAAAATCAGCCCGATGGTGTGTTTTAAAACAATTTTTTGGAAATTTTGCTATTTGAAATGGGTAAAAATCTCTATGGTCAGTTTTGTGCATTTTTTAATTGTAGGATTCTCACAGTTAGTGAAAAAGGTAGTGTCTATGAAGGAATGTAAAAGATGTGTAGAGCCTTTGAATTATACTTGTACTGTGCAATGACATTGAATCATTTAAAAAACTATTTTTTCATTGGTAGCATTTCTTGTGAAAATTTCAACCTAATTCACCCTCTAAATGAAATATCATTCATATTATAATCTTGCATGATCTTATCATATTAAAGGTGATTATGAGACCACTGCTACTACTACATGGCAGAATGTACCAAGGAAAGCCAGAGGCCACAAATTTTTGTGGACAAAATCAATTGAAGCTGAGAGATCTTAAGAGTTCTCTCTCAAATTTTGAAAAGGTTCTAGAGGTCCACCCTAAGAAGTGTGAGAGCTTAAAATATATAGGCCATATATATGCTCAACAAGGGCAGGAAAAGAAGGCTTTGGAAATTTTGAGAAAGACAACTCACATAGATCCACGTGATGCCCATGCATTTATCAAGATGGGTGAGTTATTAATATCGACAGACCCCATTGCAGCCTTAGATTCTCTTAAGACAACAAATTCTCTTCTAAAGGAGAGTAGAGAAGAAGTACCCATTGAATTGTTAAACAACATTTGGGTTCTTCATTTTGAGCTGCTGATGAACTAGAGTTGGCTCAACAAACTTTTATGGAGAGGCATTAGGAAATGGCATTTGGGTTGAATTCATAAATAAAAATCCCTCAAAGGCCAATTATGCATTTTTTTTCTGCACTTTAAGGATATGGAATTTTACATCGGACTAGAAGAAGGTGGTGTAGCTATGAAAGTACCAGGTTAGCAGATTAGATCTTAAAAAAAAAACCCAAAGCAAAGCAATGAAGAACAAAGGAGTACAAAACATGAAAACAAGGAAAGATCTCACCAAATGTCTTCAACCTCCATGATTAACCTCCTTTGCACCTTCTCTATTTGCTGCAATATTATGTTTGCCCTAATATTTATGATGAGTAACCTATGACTATGCCAATATCCTAAGAAAATGTTGAAGGATTCTATCAAATGCTACACAATTCAACTATGAAGCAACTATGAAGCAAGCCTAGAGCATGAAAATGTCTAAAGCATTAAGTCAAGAAATGCCAAGATGTCTGAAGTGTAAGTGTGTCAAAAGATGTGTAAATGAGACCAAAATTGCCATTTTATAGAAAAGTCAATTTTGGGTGAATGGCCAAGATTAAAAGTTGAAAAATGCCCTAAGATCAATGGTTAAGATTAAATGTGACAACCCACAATTAGGGTTAGGGCATCATTAGGTTGAAATTTGAAATAAATGGTCAAGATTTGATTTTTAGAAAATCAAATCAATGCTCAAGGTTGCATGTGACAAGAAGATAAGAATGGAACGGAAAAAGAAAGAGCTGGAAAATTGAATAATAATAGAAATTATTTGATTTATGGAGGAAAGTTGTCATTTTTGAATTAAAAATTAATTTAATTCAAAAAGTTGGGACTATGTGACGGTAAATAATTAATTTAAATTATTTACTTGGAGAAAATTAGAAAGTGGACAATTTTAAATAAATAATTTTATTTAAAATTAGAAGAGGCCAAGGTGGACAATAATTAAATAAACTAAAGAATTTATTTAATTATAAGGGGACATGAGTTATTAATGACGTATTTAAATAAATAAATAAAATTTATTTATTTAAATAATCAAAAAGAAATAGTGGATAAGTAATAATTAAATAAATTTAAGAATTTATTTAATTATGGAAAGACATAGGAAATTAGTGACGTATTTAAATAAATAAATAAAATTTATTTATTTAAATAGTCATGAGGAATAAAAGACATGAATTAATTAAATAATTGGTAATTATTTAATTAATAGTTGAAATTGGACTATAGGACAATTAAATAAATTAATTATGTTAGGAAGAAATATGGAGAAAATAGAACTTGCAGGCCTAGGTCAATTTATGTGTTTACATTTTTCCCATCTATCATAATGCAGCCTATCGCATTGTGACAAAGAAAATACAGTCAAAACATGCCCCAACGAAGGTATGGAGTATTTATGCCCCCTTGAGAAAATTTGCAAATTTTGGCTCAGCGACAGAAAAATTTGTAAAGTGTCCTAATAAGTCAATTTGATGATCAGAAAATCAGTGGCACAATCGGTTTTGGATTTTGAGGTGTTTAGGGAAACTAAAAGGTCAGTCAAAGTTGGTCAAAAGAGCCTCCAATAATAAAGTTTTCCAAAAAATACCACTTTTACCCTATAAATAGGTTCAAAATGGGTAAAAAGTAAATTCATTTTCACTTTTACCTTCTGAAATTTGAGAGAGAGGAGACTTTGCGATGATGGTGATTCCAATGATCGAGCATTGCGGCTACATTGTGTGGACCTTCAGACAGCCAAAGGGCACAAAACCACTAGTAAGTACCCCATACCCACCTCGTAATTTTCTCATTTTGTGTGTTTTTTTAGGGTTTAAAGTTAGGGTAACAAATGCATCGCAGCACATGTGTGTTCGCGAAAGACGCATTCACATTGCATGCATTTGATGCGTCGCGACACAAACACAAGGGATGAGGGTAGTCTAAGCTTACAATGACACATTTGCAGGCTGGTGAGATGCAATCGTCATGTTGCAACACAAATGATAGGTCTAGCAACTCAATTGCCATGCTGAAGCACAAACGTGGGGCTATGCGACGTATTTTTTTATACAATGACGCAAATGAAATTCCAAGCGATGCAATTGACTTGGCTCGATGCATTTGACTTTGACCAGGGTTGACTTTTATTTTAGGCTCAGTTTCTATGTACTTTTGATTAGATAGATGGTAACGATGATTTTCAATAATGCGTTAACTCTCATTTTTACATGTGCAAAAATGATTACCACCTATTTATACGTGCAAGTTCAATCCATTCACATATGCATTCAGAGATCAGTTGTGAGATAGGGAGTGGAGGCGACTGATGCAGGCAGGACTATACTATGTCACTTATATGCCTATTGTCCTAGAAAATAGGGGACTATTGACAACATTGGCTGAGAGATGGCCCTCAGAGACTTGTTCATTCCACTTGCTGATAGGAGAGGCCACTGTAACGCTTGAGGATGTGTACAAGATTTTGCACCTTTCGATCAAAGGAGAGTGAGCGATTAATGATCCACACAGGGGACAATAGGCTATTACCAAGTACTATGAGGCTGATGATGGTGCGGGACTGGGCATCAAGAGATATGAGATTCGATGGGATTTTATGGTAGAGCATTATCCTCAATGGGATGCAATGTTATGCACGTTGATTTTCCAGTGTACTTATTCCAAATCACCGCAGACACAGGTTCCCTATCGAATGGGGAGATGTGCTCATTCGTATGAGGCAAGACAGGACTGTATTTGCATGGGGGCCATGTCTACTTGGTATGCTTTATGATCAGTTACATGAGGTGGCATACAAAGGTGCACACAGTATTAGCTACAACACTACATTGCTTATGATCTGGGCTTGGGAGCATATTCTCGTCTTTCATCCTCTAATTCAAAGAACATAGCTTACTAAGAGGATGCCATATGTTTACTTATATGTGGGTGCCCTACAACAGACCAGGGTTGGAGAGACAACATACTGGTGACATCAAATTGATACACTGATGGCATTTGTTTGGAGGCCGTATAGGGATTATGCACAGTAGGCAGGAGAGGGTGATCATTTGACATTTTGTAGATAGTTCTCATATTTGATTGGTTGCACTATTCAGTTGCAACACATTATTGAGATGTACCTACCTTAGCAGGTATTACATTAGTTTGGCGAGTAGCAGGATGTGTTGGTGGGGACCATAGAGTATGCTAGATCTTCACAAGAGATGATGTGGGGACCAGCTATATCACCTCCTTTGGAAAAGTAGCAATTTGATGGACTGGTGGAACAATCATGGGCTTGAAGTGGGGGTCCAAAAGATCCTAGGACTAGTGCAGAGTTTGATACATGGTGACAAACTCATAGGCCATGGCCTTTGATAGATCTAGATGGGCCAGCGCTAGTGGATTGACAATCAGTTATACCATGGGTGCAGCAAGGAGGCAGAGATGGTGCAAGGGGAGAGGGAGAGATGGAGGCTGAGGAGATGGGGGGAGAGGAGATGGGGGGAGGGGTGGAGGAGATGGGGGAGAAGGAGGTGATGGATGTGACAAAGGAGATGGCAGGGATGGAGGGAGGAGGAGAGGAGGAGACAGTGGGAGGCAAGGAAAGAGGGTGTGATAGTGCATTGAGAGGGTACCATTGGACATGATCCCTAAGGTGTTCAAGGAGGAGGAGAGAGGGGAGGGACGTGATAGGGAGCAACAAGGAAAAGGTTAGACTAGACGTGGAGCAATCGAAGGCAGAGGTTAGGCCAGAGGGAGAGATGGAGGTCAAGGTGCATATAGGAGAGGAGGCCCTAGATGTCAGCGGAGGTCATGAGGTAGTTGGTGGCGAGGAGGAGATTGGAGGTGATGACGAGGAGTTGAATATTGGTGGGGATGATGACATGGATGAGGCGGAGAGACAGTTGCGAGAGTGCATGGTGGATGGAGAGGACATATCCAAGGGACCACCTTTGCCACATGATGCCACAGTTGATCAGAGATTAGCCGATATGCAACGGAGATTAGATGAGGCCTCAACGTAGATTAGGTCCTTGTAGGAAAATCTAGAGATCACGAGAGTAGAGTGAGATCAGGCCACGATCTGATAGCAAGAGGCACAGAGCTGGTACTCGTAGTTTGCACAGTTATGTACAGGGTCAGTTGGGGAGATTTCCAGGGAGCTAGCCAGGATGAGTGAGAGTCAGGGACAGTACAGGATGTATGAGAGAAAAATGTCGATAGATCAGCAAGATCCTAGTTTATCTCGGTCTCAGACTAGGACTGGCAATGGTTCAGGCAGCAGTAGTAGGAGCCACAGTAGTTGGAGTCAGAGTAGTGTGGTTGGGTCTACCTCCTCATGGAATTCCTCAAGGCATAGATCTCATCACAATCATAGAAATTCATTAGGCCACTAATCCAGTCATAGTCATGGGTCATCTACTTCAGGGCATAGGTTAGAGCATAGCCAACCACCGGTCACTGATCCTATAGCTTCATAGACTCAGCATGTCATGTCTTCACATATACCATCAGTTCCTGCTACAATTCATCAGTCACCCCATTCTTCTCCTCGAGGGGATGAGGAAAGCACAGCCTAGAGCATTGTCGATGTTATCTTTTTATTATGCTTGAGACATTATGTTATGATATTTATATTTTGACCATTGAGCCTATGAGCTCTATTTTTGGGATACCTCATGACTCTATCTTGTGACATGATTTTTGAGATTATATATGATGCAGATTTGGTGCAGACTATATGTTATGTGTTATATGATGATGCATTATGATTTGATTATGTCTATGTGATATGATTTATGATGATTCCTATGATGATGCAATTTATATGTCATGTGATGTATGCATTTATGATGGTTATTTATGATGAGATTCCATGATGATACTTTGTTATGTATGATGATTATATGATAATATATGCATAATGTTTTAATTCTAATGAATGCCATGTTTATGATTATGGATGCATTGATGTATGAATATATATGTATGGATAATGCAACATTTGGTGTCATATGCTATGATGTGTATGCATTAATAATAAGGATGATGCATGAAAAATTTTAATGCACTCTTTATGTTATGTGAATGCAAATGGATATGTATGCTAGTGATGTAAATGGAAAATATGTGAATGGGTGTTTAATTAATGTATGCCTTAATGAATGTTTAATGTGTAATGCAACTAAGTGCATGGATATATATATATATATGTAAATGTGTGATGGACTGATGCAATTTCTATATGATCATGTATGAAATTATATTTTTGTATGTCACGGGATATCATCAAGAGGCAGAAGAAAAGAAGCGACAAGACAAAAAGGAGATGGATGTTAGTGCGGAGAAAGAATCCTTCAATATATTGCCAAAGAACTAATAATTGTTGCTCTAATCATCATTGGGTGGATTATTGTGATGGCCAAAAAACACCATGATATGACAAAAATCAATGGTATGCAAGGTCGTACCTTCACATGAGACAAGTAATCGTAGACAAGGATGATCATGACTCATACTAAGAGTGCAATTGCCCTAGTATTTTTGTCACAACCAACCACAAACAAGAAAATACAAGCCATGAAATGTCATTTCTCCTCTAAATCCTATTTCCAGGACATCCTTGAGGAACTAGCAACATGATTGTCTGAAAAAGGCAAGACAATCCAATCATCATGATACGTCGTTTCTCCTCTAAATCCTATTATCAGGACATCCTTGAGGAACTAGTAGCATGATGACAAATCAAAGGATAAAATGAAAAGACAGTGTTTTCCAAGTGTTTTCCAAGGGTGTCTAAATGTCAAGTGTTTTAATTTTGAGATACCAGGTTTTAACGAATTCTAGGTGATGAATGCCAGGCAATGCCAAATTCAGGAAGGACACATCCTGAATGGTGTCGATGTTGAGAGGATTGATCCTCAAATGTCATGAGAATCCCTCAAAATTCCAGATGACAGTGACAATGCCTAGGAAGGACACATCCTAAGGCATAAATAAATGACAGGGCTTACTCTTCAAAAGGACACATCTAGAGAGTAACCAAGAGTTGACAGTTTTACTTGTTTTGACTGATTTTGACTGAAGTTGTCTAGATGACAAAATTGACTGAAATGTTGATTAAATGATTGCCAAAGTTTGTTTTAAGAATTGTTTGTTTTAGAATAATTTGTTTTGTTTGAAGATATTTGACGTGTGTGTCAGTGCAATGTCATGAACCCTAATGGATTGACCTAGTGTGGCCTCGGGGGCTCATCGATTGATGGCCTTGCCTACGTCATACACTCATAGACCTCATAGTTCAACATGACCAATGACTTTGTCTTGATGACCAAAGATTGAGTCATGATTTTATTTTGACAAACCTAAAAGGACTAACCTACTATCTCAGGGGCTCAAAGATGAGCCTTGCCTACATAGCAAATGTGCAGAGACAACATAGTTTGACAATGACAAAGACTAACTAACATGACTAACTTGACAAGTTACAACTCTGTTTTTAGGATTTTTAAGTGTTATTTGGATGTTTTTTGTGTTTTTGACATATTTTGATTTTTTTGTATTTTCTTCAAGACGTTTTTCGATTTTTTTCTTTTTTTAGGACATTTGATGTTTTTTTTGTCTTTTTTTCAATACATTTTTCAATTTTTTGTCTTTTTTCAAGACATTTTATGATTTTTGTCTTTTGAGACATTTTCTTTTCTTTTTTCTGGACATTTACGATTGACAGGACCATGTGATACCCTGTATCGGGTGATAAAGGGTTACCCCGGTCAGGTCAGACTAGCCCAGGATTCGAAGGATGATATGGAGAAAAGGGCGTGCCTAGGATGACAAATGGATGTGCAAGACTGATGTCAACCATTATCGACCATGGAGCAAATAGCAGAAATTTATGGCGGGATATCTCGTGATGGCATTGGAAAGTCAGTGTTATTATGGACTAAGGTAGATAGAGTGACAGTAGATGGCGAAGCAAAGGCTGACTACACATGGTGCCTGTTTACCAGTTTTCACCATGGTACTTATCCAAAGTGCTTTTTACCAGGTTTTCACTATTAGAAAATTATTTCTCTTTACTATTTTGTCATTTTTTAATTTTTTTGGTGTCACCAAGGCACCTATTTTCCAGGTTTTCATCAGTGGTACAATTTTTTGTATTTTTCAATCTTTTTTTTTTTTGTATTTTTATGGTTTTCAGCCTAGCTCTCTAATGCTATGTGTAGAATTTTCAAAGATGCAGACTGTTAATTAGCTCTATTAATTTTTCATCGTCTGGAGTAGCTAACTGGTAAGCTCTGGAATCAAATGAGGCAGTGATGATATAAGGACCTAGCCAACTAGGCTCAAACTTGCCCGGTTTCTCTCTGTTAGATTGATTCTTAGGATTTTGCATTAAGACCAAGTCGACAATGTCAAACTTTTGTACCATGGCTCTCTTGTTATAATTGTGGAAAAGGTAATTATAATATGCCTGTAAATCAATTTTTAATACATTATGTTTGCGTTCCTCTAACATTTCTAGCTCATGCAGTCGTGGCTATCCATACTCTTCATCATCGATCAAGTCCTTCGGGGAGACTCTAAGAGAGGGAATTTTAACAACGATGGGCAAGATAGCTTCAACTCCAAAGACCAAGGTGAAGGGAGTGGCTCTTGTAGGCATGTGGATGCTAGTGTGATAAGCCCATAGTGCAAGGTTGAGTTGTAAATGCCAATCATGGCCAGCGTCATTGACGGTCTTTTTAAGAATTTTGATGTTTGTTTTATTAGAATCCTTCCTTGACCATTCCCTTGTGGGTAATATGGTGTGGAGAAAGGGTGTTGGATGTGGAATTGTTCACACAACTCATAGATATCTTGATTTTTGAAGGGACGACAGTTGTCTATGATGATGGACTATGGAACACCATACTGGCAGATGATGTAATTGAGAATAAATTTGGAAATTTTCTTGTCCGTTACGTATGTGAGGGGAATGATTTTGATCCAATCAGTGAAATACTCAATGGTAGTGATAATGAATTTATGGCCATTGGAAGAGGTATGATGGATTTTTCCCATGAGGTCAAGTCCCCATTATGCGAAGGGCCAAGGAGAAGTAATCGGTTAAAGTTCCTATGTTGGTGCATGAATCAAATCACTGTGTATTTGACATTGACAACATGTCTTGACAAACTTGAGTGCATCTTTTTCCATTGTCAGCTAGTAATACCCAAGTCTCATGATCTTCTTAGCTAAGGTAGGGCCACTCGAATGAGATCCACATATACCCTCATGTACCTCACGTAAGGTTATTTGTGCTTCGTCAATGTCGAGACATCAAAGAAGGGTATTGTCAAAGCTACAACGGTATAAGGTGTCACTGATGATCATGTATCGAGCGGCTTTGCAGATAAAGGATTTTCGTTGGTTGTTGGAAAGGTTTGGGGGAAGGGTCTAGGACTAGAGATAATCATAGATGTCTTGATACCATGAAGAGTTGGGACCAACAAGCTCACAAACCATTTCTGACTCTAGAATATCATATGCAAGAACCAAAATTTGTTCCACCAAGAACTCAAATTGTGGCACATTACTGGGAATGTCTAGGAGAGATCCAATTGATGTCATTGCATTCGCAGCCTTGTTTTGCACCCTTGTGATTTTCTCAAAAGAAAGAATGTGAAAATATGATTGAAAGTTGTCAACCATGCATTTTTAGGGCATTAAATTTTCATCCTTTGTGCCATATTCATCATTAACCTAGTTGATGACCAACTAAGAATCTTCGAAGACTAAAATGGTTTTGATTTTCCATTTGATGGAAATTCATAGTCTTGTGATAAGTGCCTCATATTCTGCAATATTGTTTATACATGGAAAAGCAATGTGGAATGACTTAGGGATGGAGTCTCCTTGTGGTATGATAAATAGTATACCTTCTCTCGATCCATGACTAGTATGAGACCCATCAAAGTATAATTTCCAAGGTGATTTAGGCTCTGTATGAAATATAGACTCATCAGGGAAGTCTGCTACTAGTGGATGATCGCCTTGTATAGGTGCATCTACTAGTTGATCTGCTATCACTTGTCCTTTTATGGCCTTTCATTCCACATACTGTATGTCATACTCACTAAATATCATAACCCACTTTTCCAAGTGACTTGTCAATGTTGTGAGACTTAGGAGATACTTCAAGGGACCAATCTTTGCCACTAGATGTGTCTTGCAATTCAACATGTAATGTCTTAACTTCTGGGTGGTGAAGACAACTACAAGACCAGTGTGTTCAATAGGTGTATAGATGAGTTTGTATCCAACCAATGTGTGACTAATGTAGTATATTTCCCTTTCCTTCTCATCATGATTTTTTTTGCAAGCAATGCCCCCAATGTTGAAGTTGTTGCTGAGATATACAAAATTAAGGGTTTTCCTTCAATGGGTGGCATTAGGACAGGTGGTGACAATAAATAGTCTTGAATGTATTGAAATTTCATTTGACACTTATCAGTCCATACAAAGGGGATATCTTTGTGCAAGAGATATTGAAATGGTTGGCACTTGTCTGCTAGTTGTGCAATGAAGCATCAAGTAGATTGTAATTTTCCTTGCAATGTCCTTAGTTCACTTATTCCTTTTGGTGGAGGCATGCCTAATATGGATTTCACTTTTGCGGGATCGACTTCAATTCCTCTGCGAGAAACTATATATCCCAAAAGTTTTCTCGATGTCACACCAAAGACATGCTTCTTAGGATTCAGGCAGACCTTTTACTCTTCCAGTCTTTTGAAAATTTTGTCTAGCACATTAAGGTGATCCTTGTGCATCAAATACTTTTCCAAAAGTTCATCCACATAGTCTTCCATTATAGTATGCATGAGGTCGTGAAAGATTGTCATCATAACTTGTTGATATGTGGCACCAGCATTCTTGAGACCAAAAGGAATGGCGTTCCAATAGTATGTACCGCAAGGACAAGTGAAGGTTGTTTTATGTTGATCTTCAGGGGCGATCTAAATCTGATTGTAACCTAAGAAACCATCCATGAGGGACATCATCTCGTATCTTGTTGTAAGGTCAACTATGATTTCTATGTTGGGTAATGGAAAGTCATCCTTTGGACACACTTTGTTCAAGTCATGAAAGTTTGTACAGATGCGTATTTGACCGTTCAGCTTAGTGAAAGGTACAAGATTTGAAATCCATTCAACATAGTCTATTGATCTTATGAATCCTATGTCTAGCAACTTCTTGAGCTCTACTTTGACTAACAAGGTGATTTGTGGATGCATCTTTCGCAGCTTTTGTTTTACTAGCTTGGCATCTAGAAGTAAGGGCAGATGGTGTAAGACTAATTTTGGATCCAACCTAGGCATATTGGCATAGGACCATGCAAAGTTAATCTTACATTCTGAAAATAATTTTTGAAATTCAAGTTCCTCTTCCTTTGTCAAAGATGCTACAAACATAACGATTTTGGGATCTTTTGTTGTGGCTATGTTAACTACCATGCTGTCCTCAATGAGTATTTCCAATTTTTCCTACGTCATGGGGAGAAATTTCAATCCTCCATCCTTGGGAACCTTGAAGAGGTTTTAACCCTTGGATACATCCTTTATTTTTACTTTTGTATTGTCAGAAGGTGCCTTGCGGTTTTCACCTAAAGACGTGTCTTTTTTTTGTTTTATTTTTATTTTTATTTTTGTGACTAGAGGATTGCATAGACTCCCTGAAGTATGCTGCACAATCTAGGTCTATGGTGAATCCATCTTTGTGGTCCCCAATTGGTATGCCCTCATGTAGTCCCATGAATTCTACAATGGCTTCATCATTTTGAAAAATGCCCATAGAAGGAGGGCCTTGTTGATCCCAGTCAATGAGTTGTGGGTAGACGAGGGAGATACCATCATCAATGTTGGAAAATGGTGGGGATGATGCAGAAAGCATTCAAATGGATTCAAAAATAGTAAAGATGAAATTGTCATCTTCCAACTCCCATTTAGATTCTATCCAACATTCTTCTTCACTTGATTCAGAAAATTTAGACTCCTTGGAAAAATAGGGGACAAATGGATTGGAATCACAATCGATAGTGTCATGTGGCGAGTCAGATGAATCTAAATGATGATCATTATGTTCAAATGGAAAATGATGGTCAGTATTGTTAGAAGATGGTGCATATTTATCATTATCGCAATGCCAAAAGAGTCCTACCCATTCTTCTCTTTTCAATGGGACTTTGGGAGTTTCTTTAGGAAGGTCAACTTTAAACATCTATCTAAATTTCTCATCAAAAGATAGTTCACCAAGTTCAAGAAACATTTCATCAAGGAAACAATCACTCAGGGATCTTTGGGAATCAAATTTCCACTCGTGTGAGTCAATTTTGGTAAGGGAATCTTTGGTAGTCTTGAAACTTTCAAAAACATTCATGCTCTCACCTAAAATTACATTGGCACGCTGATCATCAGTTGTGGGTAGCCCAAACCCTAACCCAAGATACTTTGGTCTTCCAGATGGAATTATAGGTTCTCATCTTCCAGTTTTGTTTTTGCCAAGGCCACTAATTTTTTCATAGCCTTTTTCCTTCACCATTTCATAGCCTTTTCCATATATCTAGACTAGTAATGGGGATGGGTTTTTTGGATCTTTGTAAATCCAAGCTGATATGTCCTTGCTGTCTTCTTTGTTTAGTTCATCCCATTTTGTGAAAATCATTGTTGGAGGAACCTTAAAAATTTCTTTGGGATCCATTATGAAACAAGGTCGACCATAAGCCTTTGGAAACTTGGGTATTTTAGTGATGTAATAGGCCATACTCAATTTGTGTTCTCCACAACCTTGGTCCTGGATCTTGATATTAGGATCAGCCTTCGGGATGGAGGGAGATGGTATGGAAAAATTCAGAGGAGTGGATATGGATGGTTTGGAAAGTGTGGACAGATCGATGTATTTGGATGAATAGGATGTTGAGGCTTCACAGTTAATAGGAACATGATGTTCTGAAATACCCCTCAAATTGGTGCAATATTGGAAGGGATCAGGGTCAAATTGTATAGTGATTTTGGTGTCGTCAAAAGGGAACTTCAAGCATTGATGGTAAGTGGATGGTACAACTTTTAAGGTGTGGATCCAAGGTCAACCAAGCAAGATGTTATATGGTAGCTCAAGATTCAGGACTTGACATGTTGTATCTACAATAACCGACCCGACTTGGATAGGAAGTGTGATAATACCCTGAGAGGAACATTCCTCATCATCATAAGCCTTTATAACAATACTCTTGTAGTGTCTACACAAGCATCAGAGAAGCCCATAGCTTTAACTAGTTTTAGGGAGCATATGTTCAGTCCTGCTCCTCCATCTACTAAGATGTGCCTAAACTTATGTTTATGGATAAAGACTTCGATATGCAATGCATCATTGTGAGATGGTTTCAGTGACGAATAGTCTTGGTTTGAAAATGTTATGTGATGGGGAGTAGTTAGATATCCCACCATGGCTTCAAATTGGTTGACATCGATGTCATGAGGGATGGAAGATTCTTGTAAAGTTTTTTCAAGTATGGCCTTGTGTGTCGGAGAGATTCGTATCAGCTCAAGTATAGAGATTTGGGGGGGCATTTTTCCTAATTGGTCAATAAGATTGAACTATCCCTTAGGTTGTGACAGTTTGGCAGATGGACCAGGTATCATGGTCTTTAGTTGTCTAGGAGGGGGAGGACTAGCTATGGTGACTTTTCCTCCACAGGTAGTGACATTACACTTGGGTGTTTTCTTGATGGTAATAGTATTGACATATTCATTAGCAGCTAGGAGGTGATTAATAATGGGTCCACCAAAATAGTCGAAAGCAGTGCAATTGTAACTAGCTCGATTACTATTAGTCTTTGGACTTGACGTAGAGGGATTATTTGAACCATGGTCTTGTAGTGGGTTTTTATGAATTGTATGGTCTACATTTGAGGTAAAATGTTGTCCACCTAATTCGATGGTGCGATTTTCAATGAGATCTTGTACAAGATTTCTCAATTGTTGATAAGAGGAAGTTTTATGCCCTTTTGTGTAGTGGTAATCACAGAATGTGTTGTCATCCCACCAAGATGGCTTAAATTGTCCTAGGTCATATGGATTAGGGTCATGTAATGTGATGACACCATTTTGGAGGAGCTTCTTAAGGACCTCTTCAATTGGTTCACCCAAGGAAATGTATGTGTGTCTCTTTGGAAATTGCCTAGTTTGATGTGGTTGCCCTTGGTTTTGATTGTTTTGATTATTTTGGATGGAATTTGTTGTAGACCTATCAGTGTGTTCAATGGTGCATTTTTCAATTGAGCTCCTTTGAGAGTGAGTACATGACTATTGTGTTTACTGCCTTAGCATCAACGACACTGTCATTAGTGATGTGTTTATTTTTGACCCAGTATTTGTTTTTGTTAGCAGGCGGGGTTTGTGTTTGTGTTCTTGTCATATTTGAGTTCTCCTTTAGCAATAAGGGCCTTTTTGAGTTGGACTCCATTTTCGACAAGGTCTACAAAGGTGGTGCAGCAATGAACTTGTAAATTGTATTTTAAGGGCCCAAAAGGTTTTGGAAAAACATGTCTACCTTTTCCTTTTCTGGTATCTCAACATGGCATCGACTTGCTAGACTCCTCCATCTTTGGAAGAATGGAATAAAGGTCTCACCAGTTTCTTCTTGCATAAGTGTACATAAACTGGTAATGGTGTCATCGGTGTCAATGTTATAAGCGTAGTTTTGCACAAAATTTTCAGTAAGTTCCTCCCATGATTTTATTCATTTAGGCAAGGTAGAAAACCATTCTAGTGCGGGACCTACGAGACCCTAGGGAAAATTCTCATCAAATAAGTATGTTCATAGGCAACGTCCACGCAATTGGTTGTAAATTCTCAAATGTGTTCAAGGGGATTTGTCTTGCCTTTGTATTTAGTGAAGTTTGGCACCACGTATTTAGGAGGGAACTGTGGCATGTGTAGACTCGTGTCGAAAGGGTATGGACATAGGTCATATGATGTGTGAGTCTTTTTGTGTTACAATTGCATGTTCTCCATCTGTTTTTGCAAGGTCACAATTTGAGCTATGAGTGCATCAATTATGGGGTTGTTCATAGCATCACACATGCTAGTAATAGGTATTCCATAAGTTTCCATTTGTTGTGAGGATGCATTCTGATATTGTTTTGGGATGTGTTGTTGTGAAATGTACAACATGTTTTGGTTTGGAGATTGTTGGTATTGTGTGTTTTGATTAGGAATGTGTTGTTGGGTATGGATGGGTGACACGTATGTGGGAATGTGCACTCCAACAGTATTAGTCGATATTTGTGAAATGTGTTGACCTTGAGTGTTATGGTGTCTAAATGAAGTCATGTGTTGTCTAATTTGATTGCCTTGTCCAAATTGGTACATGTGACCATGGGAAACGTTGGTGTTTTGTCTTTGGGGGATATTGGTATTAAGTTGTGATGAAGTATTGACATTTGGTTGGGGTCCTAGAATGGAAATCCATTGTTTATTTCTCCCAAAGGGGTTGAATGAGTTTGTTCCCATGGCATTATTTGAAGACCCGATTAAAGGATTTGACGATATTGTTCCCATGGCACTAAATGAAGCTCTAAATAAAAGGTTTGAAGAATTTTTCCCCATTGTTGAGAATCCAAAGGTAGCTTCAATTTCTTGTGAGGACATTGTTGACATTAGAGGCATTGATTGTGATGTGGCTTGTGACATGGTTGATGTTCCTCCAATGGATGTGGTGTTGATCGTGTTTGAAGTATTTTGATTGGAGGTGCCATTAGAGGTATCATTGATGGTGTTTGTTGCACTTTGTGTGGTGGTACCAATGAAGGTATTGCTTGCATTGTGTCAGGGTTGACTGGAATTGAAAGTATTGTTTGCATTGTTATTCACATTGTGATTGGGAGATGTTGCTCTTAAAGTGTTAATGTCAAACCCACGTGGCAGTTTGGCCCCTTGGTCTAAAATGGCTAGATATATTTGTGAATCCTGTAAGATAAGTTCTTCCACAAAGGAGGCCATGTCTGGATTTTGAGTGGCAGCTTCTAAGTCTTCCATGAATACATGTTCATTTTCGTCTCTACGTATGAATGGTTCAAAGGGGTTGCATGAAGAAGATGGCATGTTCATGTCATTGAAAGGATTGATAAAAGATGCCCCTATGTCTATGTCTTGGTTCATGTCATTGGAAAAGTTATAGGGGTTGGTGTCTTGTCCAAAAGGGTCCATTTGTCTTCTTTTCCTTTGGAGCCTAGTCTCAACCATATAAGGATTTTCTCAAATAAGGAAGAGAAAAATGACAACTAAGTCTATGAATGGGAATGATATGACATTATTTTTTTGGATTTTTTGAATAAGGGATGCAATTGCAACTATATTTTTGGGATTTTTGGCAATAAAAGATGCAATATGAGAATGTTGTCTAAAAGAAATGTCAAATGAAAAAGGACAATGAAGGCTAAGATGAAAGGTATGACACTATTTTTTTGGATTTTTAGGATAAGGGATGCAAAATAAGGACTAAAATGACTTGAATGTTCTAAGGTATGCAAATGCAAAGGTATAAGCAATTTTGATGGATCTTTAGAAAAGGTTTACTCAACCACTCAAATCTTAGTCTATGTCTCAAATTTGGATCATCAAAGGACTTGTTGGTATGACTAAATTACAATGACAAGATGACAAAGTGAGGTTTCCTAACTAGAATTTTGAGTTGGAAAGGCCTCACAAAAGGACAATGACTAAAGGAAATTATTTTGACTAAGTCCAATGATAACCTACTTTTGAAGGAAAATATTTTACAAGGTATGGTAAGTTTTCCTATTCCAAAGTATGCCTAAAATGAGGACCTAAGGACTGGTTTATTGCTGGAAATAATGATGATGGACTCTAAGGGTGCAACTAACAATTTTCAAGGATGGACCTATGGGAAAATGCACGCTAAAGAATGCAAAGAATGGAAGATTTGAGAAATTATTTTTCTGGTTTTCAATAGAGGCCACTGGAAAAAGATTTTTGACAATAGTTTGAAGGTGTTTGATCTCAGGTTTTCGACTATAATAGTGTTTTTGTAAATGCCAAGCGATTGCATCATTTTAGGTCACAGATGCATTGTAGTATGTCAAATGCCTCTCAGTTTCAGTAAGTTTGTCACTATAGATCACAGATGTGGCTCAAGAAAGCAATTGCAGTGTTCTAGAAATCAAATGTGGTTCAAACTAATCAAATGTGTTGTTCCTATGAGCAAATGCGGCTTAGCAGAGCGATTGCAGCGTAGAAAGTCTCAAATGCGGTTCAAAATGGCAAATGTGTTGCATAGAATAGAAAATGTGTTGCAAGCTTAATAAAGGTTTGATTTGTTTGCAATTTTGGAAAAATTTCAAAATTGTTTTAGTTTGAGTGTTTCCAGGTCTACAAAAGGTGTTTATTTGTTCAATGTCTCATAAAGCACTTGGAAAACACAATATTTTGTCTTTGAATTTTTGAAAACATGCACAATGAAGACAAGCACAATCCTAGGTTAGGCAAGGACTATATCCACTGGATTCCACATGGGTTTCCCCAACCGCACTTATTCTTAGTGGGTGATCTAGAAGCTTGGCCACACAGGCTCCCCCTTACATTGCACTCACTTCTCAAGTCAACCAAGCTTCAAACCCCCATAAATCTCCCATGACAATTTTTCACCTCTACTAAGAACTATGAGAATGTGGATGTCTTGGCAACGATCATTGTTGCACTAGCAAATAGATGGGTTTTTGGCAACTGCACAAAGGTTTTTAGTTCGAGACTCCGATTCAAGTGGCCACACATAAGACAAGATTATCTCTGATAAGGAGGAATTCCAACTTGAAGAGGTTACACTCAATAGGGTTTTGGGGAGTTCACTTGTCTGTGTGACACATCCTCACATTTCTATACTAGTCGGGAGTAGCTCAACTAAAGAGCTTCATTGTCGGTTTGAGTCACCTTGGAGTGAGTACTTTTTCCCACCAAGGAAGGCCCAATTCCTAGAGTCAATAATAGTTTCTCTTGCACTCAGGATCGCACAAGTGCACAAGGGGAGAAGATACTTCTATTATTGAATCGAGGTTACACAAATTGGAAACACTTATTCTTTTTAATTAACCAAAATAAAATGTCTGGAAAAAACCTAAAACACTTTGTTCATTTTAAAATTTAAATCAATGTGAAACAAACAAAGTTCATTTTAAGCTCATGACATGAAAATGCATGTAAATTTTAGCCTTATGAGTTTCAATGGAAGATTGTGTCCATTTTAATCCCATGAGTAAGTATACATGTTCATTTTAGCCAATGAAATGTGAATGCAAGTTGTTTGTTGTTTTTTGCTTGATTAAGGAATTGGAAGAGTAATATGAAATCAACAAACAAAAGGGTTAGACTCCTTGCCACATGCTGCAAACAGAATATTAGTAACCCAAAAACCTCTAAACTACTAAACTGGAATGAAAAATATAGGAAATTCTGCAAAAACCCAAAAGTAAATTTTTACTAGGCAAATGTGTCACTCTGCAAAGCAAATGCGTCACAAGGAAAAAAGTTGGATTTTACCAAGTAGATGCGTCGGTCTGCAGAGAAAATGCGTTGCAAGGTAGAAAGCTAGATTTTATCAAGCAGATGCATCGGTCTGCAGAGAAATGTGTCTCGCCTGTCAAATGTGTTGTTCTAGTCTGCAGATGTGTCACAACAGAGTAAATGCATCGTTCTATTTAACGAATGTGGCTCAAGGCCTTAGATGTGTCATTCTGCAGATCAAATATGTCATGATGCAGCGTTTGCAGCTCAAAAATATGCAAATGCAACTCTCCATACCTATACCTTCTAAAACAAAAAAGAAAGTCATACAAAATTCTACAAAAACAAGTGTTTTGGCATCAGGTTCACCAATGTAGCTTAGGGAAAATACCAGGTTAGCAAATTAAAGCTTAAATAAAATAACCCAAAGCAAAGTAATGAAGAAAAAAGGAGTATAAAACATAAAAACAAGGAACGATCTCACCAAATGTCTTCAACCTTCGTGATTAACCTCCATTGCATCTTCTCTATTTGTTGCAATATTATTTTTTCCCTCATATTTATGATGAGCAACCTATGACTATGCCAATGTCCTAAGCAAATGTTGAAGGATTCTATCAAATGCTACACAATGCAACTATGAAGCAAGCCTAAAGCATGAAAATGTATAAGTATGAAGTCAAGAAATACCAAGTTGTATGAAGTGTAAGTGTGTCAAATGAGGCCAAAATTGCTATTTTATAGAAAAGACAATTTTGGGTGAATGGCAAAGATTGAAAGATGAGAAATGCCCTAAGATCAATGGCTGAAATTAAATGTGACAACCCACAATTAGGGTTAGGGCAACATTAAGGTGAAATTTGAAATGAATGGTTAAGATTTTATTTTTAGAAAATCAAATCAATGGTCAAGGTTGCATGTGACAAGAAGATAAGAATGGCACGGAAAAAGAAAAAGCTGGAAAATCAAATAATAATAGAAATTATTTGATTTATGGAGGAAAGTTTTCATTTTGAATTAAAAATTAATTTAATTCAAAAAGTGGGGCCGTGTGACAGTAAATAATTAACTTGAATTATTTACTTAGAGAGGGAAAATCAGAAAGTGGATAATTTTAAATATATAATTTTATTTAAAATTAGAAGATGTCAAGGTGAACAATAATTAAATAAATTAAAGAATTTATTTAATTATAAGAGGACATAAGATATTAATGATGTATTTAAATAAATAAATAAAATTTATTTATTTAAATAATCAAAAAGAAATAGTGGATAAGTAATAATTAAATAAATTTAAGAATTTATTTAATTATGGAAAGACATAGGAAATTAATGACTATTTAAATAAATAAAGTCAGGAGGAATAAAAGACATGAATTAATTAAATAATTGATAATTATTTAATTAATAGTTGAAATCGGACTATACGACATAATTAAGTAAATTAATTATGTTAGGAAGAAATATGGAGAAAATAGAACTCACAGGCCTAGGTCAATTTTATGTGTCTATAGGCGGTGTTTCACTTGAGTTACCATGGGATAAAGTCACAACACTATTTAATCTTGCTAGGTTGTTTGAACAACTACATGATACTAAAAAAGAAAATCTTTTATACAGGCCAAAATTGTTCAAGATTCTTGATGATACTAAAAGAGAAGATGATGCATACAATGACAATGGACAAGCTACCTCAAATTTTTAGTCAATCAAATATGTTGTGTCCCTTCCAAATCCATTTGACATAGTTAAATGAGATCTTATCAAAAACCTTAAATGAATCATCTGTATGTTATCTTTTCATTTTTCCTCTTTCTTGCTTTTCATGGGCAACCTATTTTAGTCTTTATTTTAGAACACTTTTTGTGTCCTTCAATGTATTATGCTTTATCTTTCTATCAGATTCTAGATTAAAAGAACCTATAATTGAATATGGATTAATTCATCTATTTTTGTTTTACAGTCCCAAATAGATGGATTAAATTATTTCATTAAAATCTTGTACAATGTAATATCCCCTTTTAAAATGAAACCAAGTTGAAACTCAATGCTCATCATTCATTTCCCAGGGGCCTTGGGGATTTTCTCTTGGAAAATAGGAGTATAATAATAACTCAAGAGGATCTTAATGTCACAAAGGGCCCACTTAAGTGTTGGCACAAAGACCAAGAAATGTTTATCTGCAATGGCACAATCATTGTGCTAGCTAAAAGGGGTCAATTTGATATTGCAAAGGAATTTTTTACACATGTACAAGAAGTTGCTACAGGAAACATCTTTGTTCAGATGCTTGATGTGTGGGTAAATCTAGTACATGTTTACTTTGCACAAGGATAGTTTCCGCTTGCAGCGAAAATGTTTATGCTGCAAATGGGGCACCCATTTTAAAGTGTTACCATAGAGACCAAGAAATGTTTATACTGCAAATGGGGTAGCCATTGTGCTAGCTAAAAGGGGTCAATTTGATATTGCAAAGGAAATATTGAAACAGGTACAAGAAGTTGCTACAGGAAACATCTTTGTTCAAATGTTTGATGCATGGGTAAATCTAGGACATGTTTACTTTGCACAAGGATGGTTTGCGCTTGGAGTGAAAATTTATTAAAATTGTTTGAGGAAATTCTATTTTGGCACTGACACCCAAATTTTATTATATTTAGCTTGAACACATTATGAAGTAAAATAGTGGCAAGATTGTAAAAGAACATTATTAAGTGCAGTAGAAAATTATTAAGAGTAATAGATTGTAATGAGCATTTCGAATTTGTGTTTAATGTAATGAGGGTTTTGAATTACCTCTGAATTCGCTGCAGAGGGCGTCCCCAAATCCGATTTCACTACAGAGGGCCTCAGTGAATTCAAATTTGTTGTAGCAAACTCTGAATTCCTTGCCCTTGCCCGCCTTTTCAAAAGTCTCTAGGTCCTCTTTGAATCCTTATCACCCATGCAAGTAGCTGCTATAACTAATCAAAATGCCTCATGCCAAGCTAACGAATGAAGTGAGGTCAAGCAAGATGAATGAATTTTCAATGAAAGAGATGAATGAATCTGCAATGAAAGTGAATAATCGTGTCAATACGTCGCGTGCATGAATACATTGCGCCAATAATTGGCCGATTTGTTTTTCAAAAAATTTGTCTAATTTGGATTTGATGACTAACTATTTAGTCATTTTTATTTCTTTGACTAAATATTTTTTTAGTCAACGACCAAATTAATCATTTATTTACTCATTTATAGCTGAGTTGCAAAAAATGAGTAGAATTTAGTCATTTTTAGTTGTTGTGACTAAAGTTTTAGTCACCTAGTCATTTATTTGCCAAATTCTACTAGTGTATTGTTAATGCTTACGAGAATGTTTGAAACGATATGTTGTTTTTTTTAATGTTTTATGATGCTACCTAAAGTCATTGGGGATGATGATTCACAAGGGGGGGGTATGTTACACCCCAATTGTGTAATTACTATTTACTATTACTACATAGGGTAAATATGAATGTAAATTGAATTCTGGAGATGAATAAATTGTGCTTGTACCTTGTTATCATATGAATGTTATCTCATTTGATGTTATTTAATGGGAAAAGTACTACATATATGTGAATGGATGGTTATTGAATTATTATTCTAAATTTGGAGATGTTTTACATATACTGCATATGTTGTGAACAATTGACTATCGTGTGCATGTGTTAGTGGATGTAGGTATTTCCATTCCTCCAGGCAGAGGGGAAGTATCACTCAGGAGAAGATCTTGGTTGAGTAACTAGTAAAGGTAAACTATCTCAACATACACACACCACAGTAGAATGATTAAGTTGATTCAATTTGTGGGAAGTTGGTAAGTCATCCTTAGTTGATGTGTTAGCATTACTAGAGTCTTGTTAACTATCGCATGCATTATTGGATGATGTTTATCTAATTGAGCTTATGAGATATTTCTTGTACTATTACAATTATATTGATAAGAAGGATGTACACGGAGTATGTGTATATATATGCACATACATGTCAATGGGATCTAACGACATGTATATGCACATGTATAGATGTAGTACATGTAAATACTTATCAATATGATGGTAATTGTGATTGACTTTATGTGAATCGAATTTGAACATATATATGTGTGTGTGTATAGTATATACACATATCCATATGTATATATGTATCGATACACGCATACGTTGGAAAATGGACACACTCATACAAATGTATCAATATATATATATATATACATATACGTGTACGTAGAGGCATATATGCATACATTCAATATATTGTGTATATTATATGAAAATACTATATTTCTTGTACTCTTTTATATATTTATATCGAATGTGTACTTATATCATTGACTTGTGATATATATGTATATATAAACATATATTAACATAAATATATATATACATATACATATACATAAATACACGAAGATATTTACAATATATATATGTATATGTTATATATTATATATATTAATATGTATTTAACATATTATATATTATTACAAATTGACTATCATTTACCATGATAGAAGTTGATTTATACAGGCCGATTATAGTCGTTTGTGACTATTTTATTAGAGGCCAATAGAAGTTGCTTATGACTATGTTATTAAAGCTGAGTTTTACTCATTTTGTCATGCTTTATGCAACACATATATTTCATTTAAATCTCGCAGCATTATGTCGATACAAGACATAGACTTAGTTGACACCATGGAGAAAATTATCTTTGACTAAGTAAACGTAAACTTTCATGTTTTATACATTTGTAGATACATGAGGAATAGTTGATGACTTTTTCAATGAAAGAGTAAATATCTGAATCAACTCATTCCAAATTGAAGTTGATGAATGTTAAGTGTTGCAAATTGGTAATTGACTATTTCTTACCACATTGAAACTGCACCAACATGAGATGAGAGTGGAATCTTTGATGCCACCTCTAGAAACTGTTTCATGTAGATGCCTTTTGCTAGAGAATAATTTAAATTCTCCATGTGCAGATTTTAATCAGTCTTTGATTGTTGTCAATACTGCAAGTCGATCTGTAGATGATTTTGATGAGTATGAACTTGCTTAGTCACCACCTTTTTACTGAGTTTTATGTGTTGCTTTCCATGGATTTTGTTGTCCATTAACATGCCTAAACTATAGGCTATGAAGTTACCAAGTTGCTCTATAAATAGCAAATCCATTTCATTAGAGAGGATACATCATTAGCATTTAACTTGCAAGTCTTATGCTGCATTATTCCTACTATGTTTTATTTGTGAGAGAGAGAGAAAGTACTCTATTTTATTTGTAAGAGAGTTGTTGCTTGAGAGAAGAAAACTATCAACTTAAGGGTGAGAGTTCACTATGACATTCTAGAGAAGTTGTTATCAAGCTTGTCATTTTTGGATAAGCGATAACAGGCATAAGGATCTTTTTCTTTGTTATTTTACTTATAAATGATGTGTTCTCCATGTATGCTTGAAGTGTCTTTTCCAGTATGTGCATTTAGAGAAATTAGAATGTCTTTGAAAAGGGAATTGAAGCTTTTATGATGTTTTTATGATGTGCTTGTACATACTCCATAATAGGAGATTGGTGTTAATCATAGGTATTGGATACTAGTTATGATTGAACATAAGTGGCACATGTGATACACTTAGCTAAGTTATTGATTTAACTAGACTAGCTTGTGTTTACTCCTAGGATTGTTTATCCAATATGGGAGGGAGCTTGTGTACTTACTTGTTAAGTAAGTTTATGCCAAGTAGGTTAAAATGGTTATAGGTTATCTTTGGGGTGATAGATTATCCATTGAAGGAAATACCTATGCATAGTTTAAGATGGCCTTAAGTCAAATCTGCCCTAAGTAGTGTATGTGATAGATGACCTTCCTCTGGATTATCGTTTAGAATACTTTGGCCAAAGTAGTGTGATGACCTTTGGCTCCACTGTTAGTTAATCATGATCCAGTATTACATTTTCTAGTTTGAGATTGTGGGATTACAAAGTTCTAGTTATGTAGGACACAACACTATGCTCAGTTGGTTGTCGTTATCTGTTACTCTACCAATCTCTTTGTCAAAGGGAAGGGTCATCTATCGAATGATAGATGTGTGGGGGACCGCATTAAGAGTCTAAGGTTGGTGGAAAATCACTTGAGTTATGCTTCTCCTCTACAGCAAGTGACAGAAGAACCAAGATTTGAAAGGAAGGATCCTAGACCATCTTACAACTATTTGTTCCAAAGCTTATTAAGCTATGCATGTAAATGTATGCATTCTTGTATTGATGTAACTTATGAGTTATTATAATGAAATGGAATCCTTATTGTATTATTTTTTGCATCTTTGTTCATATATTCTCAATAAAGAAAAGAAAAGAAATTATTATAGTGGCTTGTTACATTGTTATTTACTCGTAAGGTGAAAAATTAGAAAAAATTTAGTTCATTGAAGGGTTAGTATGTTACACTTGGGTTGATGCATGAAAAGAATACCATTTCTTCCACTTCCTTATTGTTCCCTCAAACATGTCAAATAACTTTTTTTCCTGTAGAATGATTAGGTCTACCCCACAAGCTTCTAATTGGTGTTTGATCTAGGCTCTTTTGTTAGAGGCATTTTCCATGAAATTATTTTCATTGTGCTCGAGGAGAGTAGCATGCTCTCCTTGGTCTTGGCCACTTAATGGAGTCATTTTTTTTTCATACCATCTACAGTTGTTTGGAACCCTGTTGCAATTTCTTCCTAGAGTTTCACAGTGTGTGATTTTCTACCCCTTTTTCCTGGGGTCTTCTTTCTTTCTGGTTGTGAGTTGGGGGATTGGGAAATGGATAAGGTTTTAGAATAGTCAAAATCATATTCCTTTGCTTTCTCATCCTTTTTTATTTTGTCAATGAGCTCAGATCCTACTACTGTTAAGATTTTATCTACCAATTCTTCCAGTTTCCCTACTTGGAATAGATTGGAAAAGTTTGGAATATCCAAATTCCCCTCTTCTGGGATCTCCAAACAAGTTTGTGCAAAACTAGTATCTGGGATACCTCATTTGATAGGGGTGTGGAGGATATAAATTCATGTATTTCCTTTGCCTCTTGTTTTCTCATCCACCATCCCTTTCATGTCCTTACCAAAAATGAGGGACTTTACAATCTCTTCTAATTGAGCCAGGTTGTAAGATATTTTGTTGGGTGTGTAAAGTGGATATTGTATTAATGTTATTTCCCTATTTTGGGTGAATATTGTCATATTGTTCAATGATGACAGATTTAATTTGAAATAAGGGGTGTTCTTGACTAGGCTAGAGAAAGTAATAGCTCCCTTTGTGAATGAGATCACCGGATGTCTTCTTTCTTCTTCTTGGGAAAGGGAGGTGCACATTTCCTTTGATTTTTTTCCTTTCCTTTATTTTTGGAATTCAAGAGATCCTTAGAATTTGTGTTCTTTGATAGCTTTCCATGTTTTTGTATATCCTCCTTGCAACCCTTTTCTATATGGTATGTTTTATGGCATTTTGAGTAGGAGTTTTACTGTGTTTCAATGACTATAGTTTTCCTCCATACCCCATATTTAGAATTAATAAGCAATTCTTTTGGAAGCTCAATATCCATGTCTAGCAAGATACAAACCCTGACAGGCAACCTTGGGTTTGTGAAGAAGCTTTTTTCATGCTTCAAGAAGATCCCTATTTGATTAGCAAAGGTCTCAATGATTTCAAGTTCCCTATATTCTAGGGGTAGCGAAGGAATTTGAATCCAAAAAGGGATATATCTTGTGGGGGCTTGTAGTGGATTAAAATTTGGGACCCAAGATTGCATATATAAACCCGCCCCTTGTAGAAACCATGATTTGATTTTGAAAACATTATCTCTATGCATTTTTTTAGAGAAGAGAACTACAAAGAAACTAGAACCCTGATCTATGTAGAAAACTTAGTTAGCACCCTCCCATAGCTCATATACCCATTATTTTAAGAGTTGCAGATCAGGGGTGTAGTTCCAGAACTTACAAATTAGAGTCATGTTTTGGAGGTCCTAGACTTGTAGGTCTAGATAATCTTCTGAAAGCATTATGGAGAAGATCCCTTTCTTCTTGGCATTTTGTTGGAGCGAGGGGTGTTGTTGTAGGTTTTGGTCGGTGAGGTGGGCTCCTTTTGTTTGCCTTCTTGCATTTTGTTGTTGCCCTCCTTCTTCCAAAATTTTTTGCAGTTTGTTGTATTACCCTACTTTTTTAAAGTGTTACATAATGGGGGCTTAGGATTGAAGGGCGCCTCATCTACAGAATACAAGTAATCTAGAAGTGTGAGCTTTACATGGATTGATTTTGGGTCCAGGTTAGGGGGTTTTAAAACCATATACAATATCATTCCACAAATACTTTGTGGAGGAGATTGGTGGTTGTTTCCCTCTTTAAACTTCTTCTGGTTTGCAGGCATCAAGGGCCTCTTGTTTTGGATGTTGCAATTGTTTCCCTTTCTAATCCTCTTCTAGCTCACACATGTCAAAAACTTCTTATGCTTCTCGACTATTTTTTCTAGGGGTGAAATGGTTTTCTATGTCTCGAGAAGTCTTCTGGTTTGACATTTTTTTGGTGATCTTGAGGTTATTGGCCTCACAAATGTTGGAGACCTCGAGAGTACTTATGATGGAGACCTCTTTCCAAGATGTGATGACGGCCTTGTAGGGTCAGCCTTGGCGAGATGCTATTTGGAGGAAAGTAGAAGGGACGATGGTGGACTCCAATTGTGCCAATATTCTGCCTAGTTGTCTTGAGTGAGCCTCGGTAATGCTTCTAGATGTCTAGGAAATTCTAATTTTGGACATTTGCTTTATGATTTTTCCTTCTATGTCCCGTAGGAAAGCTTTTTGACCTTTTTTTTGCTTGGAGAAAAGTGTCGTGCTTGTTAGGAGGTCGTAAGCTGGCAATATCTTGTCTGTTTGTAAATTGCAAACCTCTACGGTGACCCTGAGGAGCCCTGAGATGACAACCATGTTTTCCATTTTTTGAATTCTGACCATTGCTTTGGGCAGCCATCCTAAAATTACCTAACCTCAAGGAGGTTAGAGGCAAAGTCCATTCCTATACCCTAGGTCAACAGAGCAGGAACTGGCACAATATTACTGACCCTTGCCTTTCCCACTACGAAGCAGAGTTGAACATGTGACCTCGAGGGATGCAAACCCCAAGCCCCAACCAACTCTGCTACAGGTGGTGGCTAAAAAAATTATCTAACCTCATATAATTTACTCTTAGATCTTATAAAATTAAGGTATAATCCTAATTAAAATTTTAACACTTAATATTAAAATTATAGCATTTGTTCATTTTGATAATTCAATTACATTATGTAACTTTTAAAACAAACTTATAAATTTTAGTGTATAATTTATTTTATTATAAATCTAATATAGATATATGTAATGTATTTATTTAAAAGACGTCTTGAGATATCACTCTCAAGATGCCTATCTAACCTATGTGATAAGTTTAATTTAAACATCTTGAGAGTGATTGCTTTTAGCATATTAATATAGATGCATTTAAGATCTCTATAGTAGTATTATACTTACTTTTCATGTAAGTAGATTTGTACATGCTTTAAAGGTGTTTATAAGCACTATCTTCAAAAATTTATATACTAAGAAAATATAGGTGAATGATTTTTGTAGATGCACATTATATCAATTCAATCATATGTGACTTTGTTCATTCTCACATGATAAATCATATTTATAGCAATCAAGATCAAACTCAAACAGCTACTCAAAATTGATCCATGGCTTTTTATGTCAAGTCAAATTTTCAAATAATGATTAGATCAAGAAAATTAATTTACAATAGTGAAAAAAGAAATTTGAACATTAAGATCGTCTCTTCATCGTCGATTCTAAAACTAAACCCCTCTATCCACTTATGTAGTTCTCAAATATTTATTATAATTATCAAGCCCATCTCTTTTACTGAAGTTAATTACTTATTAATTGTAAATATTTATTTAATTAACCTAGATAATCTTAGAAAATCTTTTGTTTTCCATACAATATCATATATAAATTTTTCATATCTCATAAAAATTTAAATAATAGTATTTAATTTATTAAAATAAATCAAAGATATTTTAGACTATTAGTGTCTAAAACTATAAGTATATAATTGTTTAAATTAAATATTTTTGTACTAAAAATATTAGAGAATAAAAAATTAATATGGCAACATAAAATTTAAATAAAATACCATAAAATATTCATAAACGTGATATATTTTCACCTAATTTTAATGAAAATCATATATATGAAATACAATATTAACTAAAAGGATGTAGCTCAATTAGTTAAACAAAATTGGAGAGGATGATGGTATGTTTCTGACTAGGTTCTTTGGCTATGGGCCTAAAGAAGTTGATTATTAATATATTATTGTTGCAACTATTTAATTGGTGAATTTTTAAAATAATATATATTTTATAGTAATAACAAATTTATCTTATAAATATTATATTTAATTACTAAATATCTATTTATTTTATTTATTTATTTATTTTATATTTATATTTGTTTTGTATTATGTTCTATTTTAGTTATTAGTTTTAAAATAATATATAATATTAAAATTTATAATTTAAGTATTTAAATAATCTACATAGAAATATTTTTTTAATTACTAATTATAAATTTTATATGTACATGATTGTCAAATTTAAGTTGAGGTACTTTTGTGAACACAATCAATCATTACAATCCACCCATTATTATCACTATAGTTTTACCTCTCAATATAATTAGATTTAATTCTTGACCATATACTTCTCTTGTCTTTGGACATTTACAACTTTTTAGTATTGATTTTCAAATCTACCTCAACATCTCTATGTACTTTATTTGTTGTTACTTTTGGCAATTCCTCTTCCATTTTCTCTCATACTAATGATGGATCATAGAATATACTCTAAAATGTTGATGTAAAAAATAACAAACCTATTTCCACAAACCATTCCTTTACAAAGAAAATAATATGTCAAAGTGTATCTTTCTTTGCATTAATTAGTCCATTGGTGATGTGGTATGTTTAGGGAACCTATTATAAAGAGACTAATGTGGTTGGCCATTGGATGTCCTACTTATGGGACTAGCCAATTTAAATTGAACTATTTATACAAATCATGGTGTAGTCATCCTACCAATAAATGTATTTAAGAAGCATACTTAAATATCTATTTTTGGATCATACTAAAAATTCATGCTAATTGAAATTGTTGCATAAGACAATGTAATTAACTTAAATCATTTTACACTCTATCACAACTCAAAGATTTTCATTAATCAACATAGATATCTTAAATACATATCTCTTAAAGATGCCAAGAGATGTCATTCTTGAGATGCATATATTAAATTTTATATAGGATAGATAGGCGCCTCAAGAATGATGTCTCTCAACAACTTTAAGATATAAGATATCTACGCTATTAGCCTTCTTTGATACATCATGTCAAAAATGATATAAATAAAGGCAGCATTCTCCTTGGATAAATAATGATGCAAGTCATCTTCATCTAAATGGTACATATATATTACATTAACTTAAAATGCATTAAGATTTTTATGTTCATTCTAATGTGCAAATAAATATTACATTAAAAGATAATTCATACAAGATTTCATATTTATTCAAAAATGTAATGTATATCACATTAAAGGAGTCATGGGTATTTGATATAAATATTATATGTCAATATTGATGAATTATATCACATTATTGAAGTTTCATTATCTTAAGTCTTTCTTCCTCGAATTTAATTTTTGTAAATTTATGTTCTTGTTTTCATTTTTCATGATGTTCATATGAAAAAAGCAACACAAATTTAAGTATACCCAAGGACTTCACACAAGAGATAGACACAAATGTTAACCATGCCCTTTCTTTTTGTCCTATATCAATTCATACTTTGGAAAGTGTCTATCCTTTTTAGAAGAGTTTATCCTTGTAAGTTATATATTATAAGTGCCCAAACTAATTGTAAGGAAACTGGCATGTGCAACCCCTTTGTATCAATGTAATTGGAACCCTATTTTGAGTTTCATCTTCAAATGGAATTCTAATGTAACTATTAAAATCTACTATAATAGATGTTGGTGGTTCTATTGATGCACTTCTAAGTTTGTTGATTTTATTTTGAATATATCCTCGAGCTCCATTTAGAATTTTTGTTTCTATCCATAGATTATATGTTTTTGATTAGCGAAAAACAAGGTTTTGAAGGGACCCTGAAACCCTGTACAAAGAAGAGCAAAGGCAACAAAGAAAAGAAAATTGGCTGCCCAACCAAACACCAAACCCTAGGCTGATAACAAAGCCATCAGCACACCAAATAGAAGCAAGGATCTAAACAACAGCAAATCTTGCACCAACGAATCTAACACCCTTCACCCTAGGGCGAAGCTCCCTAACATACTTGGGAAGCCCCTTCTTCCTACGTTGAACCAACATCCAAGAAACCTCAGAGTCAAAATCCTTTGATCGAGGAGAAAGGGGAGGATCTTCTCGAGCCACAATAGCCAAGTAAGACCCCAACAAAGTCGAATTAGAAGAAGGCACCTTCGGGATGGAGACCAGAGCAATAGAGCAAGGAACACAACCAAGAACCCCCGAGGGTCAAAATTAATATGACTCATTCTTTGTAATTAGTATAGATATCTTAAATACATCTATCTAAAAAACACCAACAGATATTAGTCTAGAGCTATTTTATTTACTTAAGATTTATTTAATTTTACTTTAGAATTATTTTGTTGACTACATGAACACAAATTTTTATTTGTATTTAACAATTATTTTATTTATAACAATGTTTATTTTTATTTGAAGATGTATACTATTTTGTATATAAATTTTATTTTTATTTTTGAAAAATCACCATTCATTACTTTGATAATTAATTCATTTTAGGCTTCCTTTGAAATGGAGATAAATTTTATAATTATTTACTTAAGATTTATTTAATTTTACTTTAGAATTATTTTGTTGACTACATGAACACAAATTTTTATTTGTATTTAACAATTATTTTATTTATAACAATGTTTATTTTTATTTGAAGATGTATACTATTTTGTATATAAATTTTATTTTTATTTTTGAAAAATCACCATTCATTACTTTGATAATTAATTCATTTTAGGCTTACTTTGAAATGTCTTATAAATTTTATATTCTTATATGTTACTTTTTAAAAGTTTAATTTAGTAGTTTTAGTTTTTTTAAATATGTACACAATCATGACATGAGGCTCTATGCACTTCTACCATTGTAGAATGTACATTAGCAAAATTAACAATTTAATGTATGAAGTTCATCATTCTAACCTCTATTAGATGTTGGGTTCATAAGACCCATCGATTATGCAAAATGGATTTCAAATCTGGTACTAGTCGCCAAGCCAACTAGGGGCATACGCATTTGCACTGACTTCAAGGATCTGAATAAGGCTTGTCTGAAGGACAATTTCCCTTTACCAAACATAGACATGATTGTGGATCTTACAACGGGATATGAGATGCTATCACCAATGGATTGTTTCTATGGCTACATTCAAATCAAAATCACAACTGAAGATCAACATAAGATAGCCTTTACTTGCCCATGGGGTACCTACTATTGGAATGTCATACCCTTTAGCCTTAAAAATGTTAGAGCTACCTATCAAAGGGCAGTGACTACAATCTTCCATGGTATGATGCACAAACCGATGGAGGACTATGTTGATGACCTATTGGAAAAATCCCTGAAAAGGGACGATCACCTAACTTAGTACTTGACAAAATATTTACAAGGTTGGAAGAATATAAGGTTCGACTAAACCCAAAAAATGTGTCTTTGGAGTAACTTCAAGGAAGCTCCTCGAATTCATTGTTTCACATAGAGGCATAGAGGTTGATCCTGCAAAGGTGAAAGCCATCATAGACATGTTTCCACATTCCAATCTAATACAACTCAAAATTCTACATGGTAAATTGCAATCAATCTACAAGTTTATAGCTCAACTCGCAGACAAGTGCCACCCACTTCAATATATCCTTCGAAAGGATGTTCCTTTCAAATGGACCGATTCTTTTCAACAGGTATTCCAACCTCTCATAACAAAGTTCCCTGATGAAGCAATCTTCAAGTTGGATACATCTACAATGTGGAAGATGTACTTTGACGGATCTTACACACATCATGGTTTAGGAGCTAGTGTCTTGTTTATCACACCACAAGGGGACACTATCCCTAAGTCATATAGGATCGCATTCTCGTGCACAAACAACATTTTCAAATACGAAGCCTTGCTAACCAGTCTAAGGGAAGCTATCAAATGGAAGATAAAAAACCTACATGCTTATGGAGATTCATAGTTAGTGGTTTGACAAGTCAACGATGAGTATGAGACAAAGAATGATAAGGCGATACCATACAAGAAGATGGTTGATAGTCTTAAGGAGTATTTTGACATCATCTTGTTTACGTAGATTCCAAGGGTTTAGAATAAGGCAGCCGATGTAATGGCTACCGTTGGATCTCTCTTGGACATTCCAAATAATGTGCATCAGTGCGAGTTCCTGGTGGAACAACTTTTGATCCCTGCATTTGGCATCCTTGAATTTGAGCTCGTGTGCAAGATTGTTGGTGCTGAATCCCCCTGGTATAAAGACATATATGAGTACCTTCGTGATCAAATCCTCCCTCCCGACTTGTCAAATAACCAAAGAAAAACATTTACTTGACAAGCTACTAAATATGTTATCATCGGCAATAGCAAGTATATCGTTGTAGTTTAGATAGTACCCTTCTTAGATGTCTCGACATGGAAGAATTGAAAACAACTTTAAAAGAGGTACATAAAGGTATATGCAAAGCTCACTCTAGTGGTCCTACCCTAGGAAAGAAGCTTATGCGCACAAGATAATATTGGTCAACAATGGAACATGACTCCTACCACTTCATGAAGAAATGCAGACAATGTCAGATCCATGGTGATTTGGTAGACACACCAGCACAAGGACTTCATTACATTACATCACCTTGGCCTTTCTCTCAATGGGGACTCGACCTCATTGGAAAGATCCACCCTACATCTACAAATGGCCACAAATTCATAATTACTGCAATGGAGTATTTTACTAAATGGATTAAAGCCATTTTGATCGCGTATATCACCAATAAACAAATCTCAAAATTCATACTAAACTACATCATATGTCATTATGGTATACCCTTGTCCATAGTCACAAATAATGGGCATCCCTTTAAAAAACAAGACGTGTGAGAATTATGTGAAAAGTACCACATCTAGCATCACTTTGCCACTTGTGAAAAGTGATGCATTTTGATTTGGATGAACGATCCATCTAACTATTCTTCACTTCTTAATAACCTTTTTTTCTAGCTAACATTTCTTCTATCAATCCTCACACCTACACGCATCATATCAGCTTGTCGATAAATTTGGCTTAGTTTTTGAAATTTTCACCAAATTTCTCAAGGGGGCACCATGTTATCTCACTGTCATTGGGGCATACTAGGGCAACTCCTAAATCTGATTTTTCTATTTTCTTTGACACAATTCTATAAAAACGCATTGTAGCAAAGAGGGGCAAAATGTAGATACCCGAAATTGTCCTAGCCTACTAGTAATGTTTTAGCACCAATTATCGTCATTTTCCAATGATTAAATAATGTTTCAATTATTTAATTATTATCAATAATGCATATTCCTCTATTAATTAAATGACTTTATGTTATTTAATTAATTCACTTTATCATTATTCTTCTTAATTGATTAAATAAATCATATTTATTTAATTATGTCTTTAACTCCTATTTATCTTCCTCATTAATTAAATAAATCTAATTTATTTAATTACGTCTTTATCTTTATTCTTCTAAATTAATTAATTAACATTAACATTATTTAATCAATCATCCATTATCCCTTCCAAAATTAAATAATTATTGTTTATTTATCAACATTCACACTTTCTAAATCAAGTAATTACTTTAATTATTTAATTATCCTTTAATCTCTCAACATTACCATTCATTAATGATAAATAAAACATTTAATTTATTCTAAATCCCACTTGCACATTCCTTTAATAATTAATTATTAAATTTCATGCAAATTCCTTATGTGGTTCTTATCTCCAAGATTAAATAATTTATTATTTAATTAATTCTCACTTCTTAAATTAAGTAATTATTTTAATTATTTAATTTCATTCCTCCAAATTATCTTCTAAAAATAAATAAAATCATTTAGTTTATTTATTTAATTAATTCAATCTTACACATGTAAATAATAATTAAATTTATTTAATTATTAAATAGTCATGCAAAGTTCTCACTTTTGAATTAAATAATTGTTTTTAATTATTTAATTTATTTCTCAAATATTATCTTCTTCCAAAATAAATAAAATCATTTATTTTATTTATTTATCTAAATTTATCCATTCTCTAAACAAATGAAATTACTTTTTTTATTTAGCTCATCTTGCACATTCAATAATAATTAATTAATCCTCTCATGCAAATCAAAATTTATCTTCTATCTAACACTTTCTTCTAGTTCATCTTTCATGCAATCAATCATCTCCATAATTAGTTGAGAACTCTATATTTAGCTCACTTATTTGAGTTAACTAATCCACCTCTTCATCTCAACAAATCTCAACTATTGATCTTTATCATTGCACCACTTAATCTACACTGTTCATCAAATCTAAATTTCTATAAAAGAAATCTATCACCTTCATTTCAATCTAACCATGTTCTTCAATATTTTTATATCACTATCATTCATTCATCTTGAAGGACCGCAAACTTTGAAGTTTTGGATCATTGCTATCATTTACATACTTTTGAGTATGAAGCAAAAAAAAAGCATACGAAAATTTGAGAGCAAAGTTAAGTGAAGGAGGACAATGGAAGTAATCCATGACAACACGGTGAAGGTGAATGTATTGTTTATTTGAATCTAATTTCATTCATGTCGCTTGTTTTCTATTGATTGATTTGGAATGCATTTAAGTATTGAATTGTAGATTTTTGGTTAACTACTCTAATTCTTTGTCTCCATTAAGACTAATGTCAAATTTTCCAAGTTACACTATCATTCTTTTCAATGAGTAAGATTTCCTTTATTATGGTTTTGCATATATCATTTGTTGTAAATAGATGAATATTATTATGATATTGCCATCGAGATTCAACTGTAGTTTTGAGTCAAACTCATTGACCCATGTTTCATGAGTAGTGGTTCACAAGAACCCATCTCTCATGATATGCTATGAAAAATACCTCCTACTTATCAATGAATATTATTGCCAAATTCTCCTCAAGTTGTGTGATATAATGCAACATATATTCTTCTCATCCATAGCTCCCAATCATCAATTATCGAATGTGCATCTCTAAGATTTGTGAGAAGTTGACAAAACCTTTGTTGGTCTTTGATTTCTCTTTCCTATCCAAATACCTTGTTTAAAGTAACAACTAGTTAAAATTCATCCCTAATACTTTTGTGTATTTGTTACTATGATAGTGGTTTATCACTAACAAGAGGAAGTTGGCTCAAAGCTCCTACCAATATGATATACATCTAAAACTCATGTTAGCTTTTCTTACAATATTGTACTTATCTTTCTATCTAGATAATGGCTCAAGATGTGTTACTCCTTGCAATCTTCTCCTTATTGTAATGTGTCACTCCTTGTATATGTAGATCATCTTGCAATGTTCTTACGCAATATGTTACCATCTCATCCAAATGTCTCATTTGGGCTTTGAGTTCTCCAACTGTTAGTCATTTTCTTAATTAGTCTTCTTTGTGTGTCTTTATCATTTATTCAAACTATTGCATCTCTTTGTTTTCAAATACCTACATAATTATAACTAAATATATACACATACATATATATATATATACATAATTATAACAAAACACGCACACACACACACACACACACACAATTAGTCCTCTTTGTGTGTCTTATCATTTATTAAAACTATTGCATCTCTTTGTTTTCAAATACCTACATAACTATAACAAAATATATACATATACATAATTATACATAATTATAACAAAACACACACACATTATTTAATCAAATGTTATTTTATTTTATTTTAAAATTATTAAAAAACATTTTATTTTTATTTACTTAAGAATTATTTTATTTTATTTATTTAAGTTGTTTATATTTATATAATTTTTTGAATATATGCCACACGTTCTATTCATGCCAATTTATTATCATCAATATAATTATGAATTCTTAAACCAAAACAATATTCAAAATATTATTATCTTCCAAACAAATAAATACCAAAAAAAAAATAATCAATAATTTCCTCCATTACAATTATTTTTTCCAATATTATAAAATTAAAAACTACCACTCATGTACACAGATCAAAAAACATTAGAAAAAACTTGTTTATAATGAAAACACTTCAAAACTCATCTCACCCTATATAAATAAAAAAGGCAACTTCACCTATTCCAATAGCTACTCTTTAGAATCTCTCAATCCAAAACAATCAGACAGGTTTGTGTAGATTTAACCCCACTAAATGGAAATAATATTAAAATAATATCTTATTTTATTTTATTTATAGAACACCACTACTTTATTTATCTTTTTCTCAAACATTTAATTTTATATGTTTTAAAAAAAAAAAAATTTCCTCTTTCATTCGGAACTAAAAACATTTAATCTCATTTATATGTTGTAAATAAGTATTGTTTCTCTTTTCTCCTCTTTTATTGGGAACTAAAATAATCAAAAGATCGATCAAAAATCCAAATATGACTATTATAAAAGGTTTGATTTGAAGCTTTTGAGAGAATGGCATCTGCATCACAGGGTCTATAGACCAAATTGATCTAAAGGGCACTAAAAACCATTTGCACCAGGAAGTCTCCTGCCCTGCATTGATCTAAACATAGTTTAAAACTCATCTTAAAGGCAAGTTTAACTCGTGAAATTACCTTTTTACTTCAACACACGCTGCAAACAAAACTGGACCTGAATGTGATCAACAGCTATTGTTGAATGCATCTAGGTACCATTCTAGGAGTAATCCGAGTACCATTCTAAGAATCGTCCATTTGTCATTCTTCATTTATGTATTTTTCATCTAGAAGATTATTGAATTAACTTTTTATCCACAATAGAAGCCCTGGTAGCATAGAATTCAGAACTTTTAGGCAGCCCAAATATTCATAGCATGCTTTTAACTTTCTACTTAGAGCCATAATGGAGGTATTTGTAAATGAAAATGTCTTATATATTGTAAATAAGAATGAGAGAGACAGTTCAATCCCTTCTTCATTCAATTTAACAAAGTTGATTTGGCTGCAATGCAATGCTGCCAACGTTAGTGGCAAGAAAATTCTAGCTTTGAGGAATCCAAGACACTATGACATTTATCTTAGTGAACTTAAGACTTTCAGAAATTACATCTATATCTCACAATTATCCAAAACTCCTCGGCCAATGGCCCTAGCCCCACACTACGTTATCTACAATTCATCATGGTCCTGATTTAATTCCTCCTCAACTACATCCTCAATGATTTCCTCTTTAGCAGGGCTTCCTTCCGAGACATCCTCAATTGTCTGCTCCTGCAAAGTAAGGCACACAAAATTACAACAAAGACAATACATTCTGCTTACAAATTGCACTCATATGTTCCAACCTTACTTAGTTACCTTTTCAGTGTCTTTTGTTGTTTCAATCTCGGTTTCTTCTTCGACTTCGTCCTCTTCATCAACTGTTGCATCAGGACTCACATTGAGAGTTGTCTTGATTGCTGAATAAATATTAGCAGCAAACTCCTTTGGATCATTAAGGAAGAACCCACTTTCCACTAATGCTGTTTGGTAAATCAATTTTGCCGTTTGCTTTACACTTTCAGACTGCAAGAAAATTCATAATTACAAAATAGACATTAATTAAAAACTCTTTTCAAAACTTTCAATTTTAATTGAACTCTTGAAAAATACAAACACAAAATGCAAAGGTGGCTCTGAGTGCTGAATTAAATATTAAAATGCAGAAAAATTCACTTTGCACTTGCAGAAATGTATTGACCTAAAGAAAGTGAAATGAAAAATAAGTTAAAAAACATAATATTGTGCAAGAACTATAATGCTTCGCCTAGCACCCTATTGAAAGATTGTGCAGTTTGCAGTACAAGAACTTGGGACAAAACGTAGGAGATTGCAATAGACTTTCTGTTGCCCATCTAACATCAATACAGGTAACCCATGCTTAACCCTCTTCATTATTGCCATCTTGAGTCATATAAGCTGGTTATTGACCATCTAACATCAATACAGGTAACCCATGTTTAACCCTCTTCACTCTTGCCATCTTGTCATATAAGCTGGTTATTGACCTAGCAACCACAATCTAAGATTTGGAAGCCACCATTAACCCACGTTTTAACTCCTTTCACTTTGCCATCCATATAGCTGGTTATTGACTCTAAACCATAACTGATTTGAAGCTACCACCTTATTCACTGTTTTTACCTTTTTATTTTTCTATTTCTTTGACAGTATATATTTTCACAGAAAAATAACCTATAACCATTAGCTAACACCACAGATCTCCTCCAATCACATTATAATGAAAGGAGTAAATGCTTTTATAATCCATCATATTGCACAAAGTCATACCCCGAAACAAATTTAACCCCCTAATTTCAAAAGATAAGCAGACCCAAGGCACCCATTGAACCTTCCCACCAAAACTATCCCTTAGGGGAGAATCAAAAGCTGACAATTGTATACAAAGACCCGAAGTAACCTAAGAGATATACACACTAAAACTATTGGTGATTAATTATCACTAAATAAAATAAGAATATGCAAAAGGAAACTTATAGTAAAGAACAGGTATAAATGATTAAAGATAACATGTGAGATTGAATGACAATAACATACAAAAGACCCAAGTAACTCTGGAAGAGATATACACATCTAAAACTCACAGGAATAATGACATTAAAGAAATAAGAATATGCAAAAGGAAACTTATAGTAAAGAACAGGTATAAATGATTAAAGATAACATGTGAGATTGAATGACCTCTGAAATCAAAAAGAAAAAGAAAATCTCAAAAGGAAAGCTGAAGTTAGAGATTTTTATGGGCATTCTATTTAGTACAATGCATTAGAAAATACCTCTGGATCGTGCACAACTTTTTCTCGGAGTTCTTTAATAATAGGGTGCCTTGGATTGATCTCAAGGACCCTCTTTCCACGCATGTAACCTTGCTTGTTGGCATCTGATAGAGTTTGTGATTGCATAATTCTCTCCATGTTTGCGCTCCATCCATATTTTGATGTGACAACAACTCCAGGGGTGTCAGCTAACCTGTTACTTACTTTCACTGAATCAACATTTTCAGTGGAAAGAACATCCTTCCACCACTTAGTCAGATCCTTGAATGACTCCTTAATTTCCTTGTCCTTCGAGTCTTTCCCAAGCTTAAGTCCTTCTTTAGAAACATTCTGGAACTTTTTGTCTTCATAGTCCATCAAATACTGCATTAAGTACTCGTCAACTGGATCCGTGAAGAAAATTACCTGCAAAATGGCCATCTCAGTGCACTGGACTAGAGTATACAGCAGAGTCATTTAAAAACTGACAATTTATGAAGATTAAAGCACTAAATACCTAAGCTACTGAAATGTATGTTCTAGTCCCTTAACCAAATCTCAAACATTCAACAGCTACAAGATAAATTACACACCTCATAGTTTTTCTTCCTCAGTTTCTCAAGGAATGGGGAATTCTCTAGTTGCTCCTTGTTAGTACCAGTAATGTAGTAAATATCCTTCTGGTCCTTCTTCATTCTTGATATGTACTGATCGAGTGATGTAAGTTTACCGCCAGATTTTGTGCTATTAAAACAGGGACAGAATACCAGTATAAATGAGTAGCAGGGAAATTTTAATGATTACAAATATGGAAGAAACACCTTAGTAAGAGGACTCATCCACAATCAAGCAAGCAAATCATATGCTTTCAGAATGGACAGTAGCACTCACCTTTCAAATCTCAAAAGTTTTGCAAGCCTGTTCCTGTTCGATGCATCCTCAATTATACCTAACTTAATAGACTTTCCAAACTCACTCCAGAATTTGGCATACTTGCCCTTTTTCTCCGTATCTATTTCTGAGTCAGCATCTGCAATAAATATATCCTTTAGTACTACATCTACATTCAATGACTGCCTAGACAGAGCAGTTGAATTTATAGAAGAATATTTCCACCTGTTGCCCAAGCCTATAAAAATGTGAATAATTGAATGTCTGTACCTGTTTTATCCTCATCAGCAGATTCATCAGGGTCCTCTTCTGCAATACGACGAATCATATCAAGAGCCTTACGGATTAGTTTCTTCTTAATTGTACGCAAACTGCTATGCTGCTGAAGCATCTCTCGGGATACATTGAGTGGCAAAGTGTCTGAATCTACAATACCCTGCCATGTAAAATAAAAAGTGAGCATATACAATGCAATGTGTATTATACATTTATATAAAAGCAAATATAACAGATAGGCCAGAACAACAATGACAGAACACTGACCTTCAAGAAAGCAAGGTACTTGGGAAGAAGCTCTTCAAACTCATCAGAAATGAAGACACGCCTAACAAACAGTTTAAGATTTGCCTTGCTGGTATAATAACTTTCGTAGAGATCCTGGGGAGCTTTTGGTGGGACAAACAAAACGGCCTTGAACTCAACATCACCTTCTGCACTGAAGTGGCTCCATGCCATGGGCTTTTCCTCACTAAGATCCTGTCGAGAATGTACAGTACAGGATTAGCAAACATAATGAAAACAATGAAAATACTGTAATACATGAAGCATATCAAACACCTGCAAAATTTCAATATAGCATATTACAATGACAATCAGTTATCGGTACCAGAGAGAGGTCAAGCTATTTGGTGAATAGGTCTTGAAACTTATGCAATTAAAAATTTCAATTCCCCCTTCAGTATTTGATTTTTTAATGAAGCATTTTAAAAGACAGCACACGTCCAATGCTCACATATAGATTATTCATGTTACTAAAACAGGACCGGGTTGAAAGCCACATAGATCGTCACTCAATGCTTCTACTGTTCTACACATCCATCTGCTTGTACTTCATCAGCATGAATCAGATTACGTTTTAATTGGAATATAGAATAGCACTCAGCTGTAACTCACATTCTGTAAGGAATGCCATTTTAATACAAGAACTCGCTGAGGCATCGAGAAAAAATAGTATTTCTAGCTAGTAAGAAAAAATCAGAGATGAATTCAGATTCTTATGGAATTAATGAGATTTGAGTATGACCAGTATGGCCAAAACTGATATTTTAATTTTTTTCTAAATTAAGCTTAGACAATATTGTGCTGACAACATTTTGTGGGTGTGCTAAAATGGTTAATACAAGTAACTCTCACAAAGGAAACCCAATTTCAAATCCACAGAAAAGGCAACCAGCACAATACTAGATGATATACATCCCCATAATGTTACTCCACAATAATAGCGAAAGGCAACCAGCACACTACTAGATGATATGCATCCCCATAATAATAGTGGCCCAGTAATGTCCCCATCTCCCTATGCCAAAAAATATTGTGCTGAAAACAATATTAAAAAGCCAACCGTTTCTGGAAATAACCTCATAATTTTTACCATATTATCTTTCTCCTCTTCTACATTTGACTTCCAAATTGACCATTATTTAGCTATAACACGCATGAGTTTCTCTTATGGAGCATTTATGTCACTAGAACAAGGCCTCGTTTCAAAATTCTCACGTATCAAGTATTTACGTTACTAAAACACTGGACTTCACATTATCAGAGATTTTCAAATAATATGTCTATTTATCCATATGCCTGCACTTTTGACTAAATTGTAGCCCGTATTAAGTAAAATTATTATTTGAAATAGAAAATCAAAATAGTAATACAGCAAATCATTTTGTCCAAGTATAACTGGTAACATTATAAAAATAAAAAAATCAGGACTGTTAAATGATTTAGCCTTGAAAACCATTAGGTCTTAAAATCCTTCTGCAGTCTATCCATGCTCTTTGTGTCTACTGTTAATACCCTTTGGCTTTTATTATCGCCCTAGCAGACACATTCACAATATTCTGAAAATGGATTATCCAAACTTTAAAGTTGCAGCTCACAAACCTTTGAAAGTGAATGGTAAAAGTTGGAATATTCTTCATCAGTGACCTCCTTTGGATTACGAAGCCAGACTGCCTTGACATCATTTAGAAGCTCCCACTCATATGTTGTTTCCTTAATAGTCTTAGTCTTAGCCTCTGGAAGTAAGTGGTGCAGGCAAATAAGAAGCATAAAAATAATAAAAAAAATCCTATTTTGCACACAATTTAATACTCAAACTTAAAAGAGTACTGGAAGGATAAAGATAATTTTATAATTCACGCCAATTGGCATTGTCTTGACCCAAAAGTGCAAGGTGCAAAGCCAAAAGGAACATTTTATCCACATTTAGTTTTAAATTGAGAAACCGATTAGGATTCTTAGGTAGAAAAATATCATACTATTTTCAGTTTCCTCCTCATCTGATTCTTCTTCTGAACTTTCTGAACTTTCACCTGCGAGAAGAGGAATCAAGAGTTAATTGAATTGCAAATCAATAGAATCACATCGTATTTTCTCTACTACAAGCTAAGCTCACAAATTTATACAGAGATAAACCTTTGTTGTTGCTAAAAGCCTAAAATTAGCATAGGTGCCTTAAAAACACAAATTTTTATTTTTATTTTTCAAAAAAATTCAAAAAGTCAAATGCCCACAGTTCAAATGCAATAATTTTAATATATTTTATTTTAAAACATTTAATCACACTTACCAGATATTTTTACTGCTACATTTTTTTCCTTCTTTGTTGTTGGAGTTCTATATATTCATATATACATTTTAATTGAGAAAAGAAAGACACTACTTTATTTTTTATCCTTGAGAGGTTTTATAACAACCTCTGATCATTTTGCAACTTGTTAGTATTGGGAGCACAAACGAAAGCTGCATGAATAATCAACATTTTTTGGCTAAGAGCCAAGGACTTAGGGTTATCCATTCTGTCAAAGTTACTTGGGGCACAATCCCAGCCTCACCCTTTAGAGTTTAGAGTGGCACGGACCTTGCACTCAACAAGATTGGATCCCTGATGGACTTCTTAGTGAGTCATTCAACTTCACCAGTAGACCTAGGGTCACTTGACAAAGAAAATAGTTTTTGAAAAGCCTCCATTCATTATTTAATAATTTGATTTGTCGGCTTCCAAAATTTCTTTTAATATTTGTTTTGTTAAATTTTTATTTTGTATGCTGTGAAGAGTTATTGTACACATACTCACACCACTACATACCACTACAGGTTATGCCTCTCAGCATAAATGACAAACTTTAAAAAAAAAATCAATTTGCCTTCAGAAATCTATTCCACCCACAAATCAAGGGCTTGAAATTGGGATAGTTCTTACTCTTATCCTCATCCTCAGTAGTTTCTTCATCGGCAGGAGCCTCTACATCTTGTTCTTTGCTTGTCCATAGATAAATAGGGAAATTGATGAATTCCGAGTACTTCTTCACCAGTTCCTGAGTAAAAATACATCCTCAGTAGTCTGTAATTATTAATAAGTGGACTCACAATAAGCTTATAATTTATTTTACGATAAGCTAGCTCACAATGAGTTGAGCACGTATGAAATTATGTTTCCAATGTAAGTTCCAGAAATTAACACCACATCTACTGCTACGTTCCAGCAGAAACCCAAACAAAAACTAACCTTCAATTTACCCTGCTCCAAATATTCACCAGCTTCATCTTTAAGATGAATTCTAATCTCTGTTCCTCGACCAAGTGGCTCATTCTCAGTATCTTCCATTACTGCAAATGCTCCATCAGCTTTCGACTCCCAAATGTATCTGTAAGATTAGCCAACAGCAATTGATGCCACAAGTAACGTACCATAAATCAACCAGGCAAAAGAAAGTTAATAGGACAATCAAAAGTTACAAAAGTCTCATTCATCTGCCATAATACAATTTTGAACTCATTCATCTAGGAACTAGCATAGAGTCACACATTATTCTACACAAAACAAGTGCAAGGAACAGAGCTTACTGTTTGTCATCATTGTGCTTGCTAATAACTTCAACATAATCAGCAACAAGGTACACAGAATAAAACCCGACTCCAAATTGACCAATAAGGCTTATATCCCCACTTTTTTGCATTTGTTCCAGAAAGGCTGTAAAATTAAACAGCCAAGACAATAAAACGTCAGTAACGCATTCCAAGATAAACCAGTTATTCTATTTGGTCCCACTTTTGACTGTTTGTAATATTAGACAATAACTTGCCTGATGTTCCAGATTTGGCTATTGTCCCCAGATTCTTGATCAGCTCTTCTTTAGTCATTCCTATACCACGGTCACGAATTGAAAGAATCTTCTTTTCCTTATCCAAATTGATCTGTTAAAGATACAACACAATTATTACACACACAAACAAGAGACATAAATGCAAGAAAACATTAAGTTAAAGCAACATGACCCCAACTCTACATCTCCACATTCGAACAGATATAAGAGAAAGGCGTCTGCTTATACGAGGTTAGAATTTGAAGTCAATAAGTTGCGTTGAAATGGACCTCCAGACTTCAGAAAACTTCCTAGCTATGCATAAAATGCCATTAGATTTCTCAAAGTAAGACCTTTGGAATTTGGTAGCCGCTTTCTTGTAAATTGATAATTTACAGATTATATTCTTGAAATCATATCTATTCAATCAGCCACTATATAAGGCTTGAAGATAAGGAGATTCAACTTTAAGTAATTGTTTTACAAGTTTTCATACTAGTTTTCCCTATGTTCGATTTAAAGCGACTGGGATTTTATCAACTCTTCATCAATATCAAGATTTATAAGTTTCAATTTTAGATCACTGCCAAATGAAAAGCCACAGTTTAGCCAGGTCTGATATAACAAAATTTTGTCTCACTTATGGGAGTTTTGTTGTCAGCTCAGGCCTCAGAGCATTATAACTTGATTATTTTAAATGGTTACATACTAACGTTGAAATTATGTGAAAAACTAGAATGAAAGGGCATGAATATAGCAAGCAATTAGCTGATGATATAGATAATAGAAAGCGTTCACCATAAATAAGGCAGAGAGCAATCACACCATCCTGGATCCTTGGTGTATGACCAGTTCTAAAAAATAGAAACAATTTGATGGACTGGTTGAATGAAACACTAGACTGAAAAGTTTTTAACATACCTATACATAAACAGGTCCAACTTGAAAAGTGGACTGGGTTTCTTTTCCTGGAAACTCCTTTCCAAGAGCTCTCAATAATAAGAAAACAAATGGTGCAGTTCATGAAAAGTAGAGGGAAAAATAAGGGTTCAGAAGGAGTTTTAGAATATTGTAAGGAGAAAAATCTTTGGAATGATAATATGGGTAGGAGAAACGTAAAATAAAAGAAAAATGATTATAGGTTCATTATGCTTTACTAGTAAGATATAAGTGATTACTCTGATGATAAAATTGGTTCGAACCCTAAAGGAAATTCAGTGTGCTAGCTGTGTAGCATCCCCCTATTTTTCTAGCAAATAAGGATCGCAGGATAAAAGGAAATTCACACATATAATCCTAGCATCCAACAGACGTGATTTGAACTTGAACTTCAACCGCTTTCGATCGGATGTCTTGATTATGGATCAAATGTTTCATGCCCTTAAATTCACTAAACATTACCAAAAAAGCGACTAGAATTAAATGCCCATAGTCTTAACCAAATTTTACCTGGCAAAGAAAGATGAAATTTGCTCAACCAAAAGTATTACACTGTTTTACCTTGATTTCAAGCGTGGCATCCTCACCCTCTCCCAACACATTCTTGTCTGTAAGAGACAAGAATCTAATTTTATCCAAAGCCTGCAGACAGACACCATTCGACAAACCAGCATCCCACATTAGCCATGAGAAACCAAAAGCTTATGTAATATTTTATCAGAATTCAAATTGACACATAAGATGATTAAATGAAAGGTTAGGTACTTACATCAGAGGCATTCGAGATCAGCTCCCTCAAGAAGATATCCCTTAATACTTTTAAAGGGAGTTTGATGACATCCATCAGCCCTAAAAACCTCAGCCTGAATTCAAACTTCTAGCATTGGCTCAGTAGAGACTTCCTGAGAGACTCTAGCCTCCCAAAAAAAAAATAATGAATTCTATTACTTGTGACTATTGTGTTTGACATAAATTCTAAGATGGCAAGAATCAAAGTAGTTTGAAGCAGAACTCTGTTCTTGAACTACTGATCAAAACAAGCCGGCGTCTTACCTATGGAAGACAGAATTGAACCAACAATAGCGGGATTTATGAGCAGAGACCTGGTTTCGGTGATACATTTGGGTAAAAATCTTTATCCCACAGTGGATGAGGCCAGGTGTAATGTCTAACCAACTTTGAAGTAATAGATAATCCTGATCCTAGCTGGTAGCATCTAAGCAAATGCCAGTGGGCATAATTCACCAATTATTAAAAAAAAAACACTCCATAAAGTGAAAACAGAACAGGGATCTGAAATTAGCTGTTGGGATATAGTGGTTCAAACTGAGCAGAATTTGTCCAGTACACCAGAGTCTAAATCTTGAGGAGATGTTATATCCCTCACAGGTGCAACTCTGACATTGATGGTAAAATCCACTTGGATTTGGGTATAGCTTGAAATGGAATAGGATGAAATAATTCTCAGGTAGAACTGCATCTAAGCTGGAAGGACGCATCAAAGGAAATTCTACTGATTTCCTGAAACAAAGAATAAAGATCCGACTGCAGATCAAACCCTCTGTGCAAGATTCTGCACTAGCTTAGTGCTGGTCCGGGATGCACTCCAAAGCCTCCTAACCTTAGGAGGAATCCATGACAACCTCACTTAATGCTGCCGTTGCCTCCTGCATTGGCTTCTTATGATTTTCAAGGGGACCTCGTACAAAGTCCATTTCTCCAACCCCCAGATCCCCAACCCACAACACAACCTACCTAATTTGCCCATAAAGATTTGCACCTAGTTCACTTCACTGACAAACAAGTTTCCCAAGACATTTTCACCTCTTAAAACCCAACTAAATCTTAAATCAAGCCATATGTCCAAGTTAATCTTATCGCCCATTGAGAAATCTTCTGAACAACGGATCAAACGATATCCGAAAAAAAATCACTTGAAACAAAAAACAAATATTTCTTTCATTCTTACTGTTGTCGGGAATAATGGATAGAAGGAAGAGCAGCAACAGCACAGTTGGCACAGCCAACTTCCCCATGTTGTATTTTTACACAGATGAGCTCCGCTTTTGTCGAATCTTACTACCAAATCGGATGAATAAATGGCTTGGCTCTGCTTATATACGAATTTCGCTTCAGTGCTCTCCAATTAATTAAGATAATTAAGCGTAATCTTCTCAATTTGGGTTGGATTAGTTATTCAAATCGGACGGCTTCAATTGCTTAGCGTGGCCAAGCTGGCGTCGATTGGACGGCCGACGCTTACCCAGCTAAATGTAAAAACCTGATTCGTCAGAGCCCGTGCAAGTTTGATTCTGATTGGATGGGTTTTGTGGCCCGTGAGTTGGAGGGCTCTGATTGGATATGTTTTAGCTCTGTTGACTAGTAAATATGGGCCGTGGCCACATTCTTCGTGATTTCCCTATTGACCAAGTTATATTGTTAATCAAGATATTTGGGACAAATTTTTGGCTAAGGATTTCAAGTCTATCCAAAGTCTCTTCCACAATTTTTCCATCATTGACCGTTGAAAAGTAAAATCAACAACTTTTTCGAATAATTAATCTAATCAAGTTAATCACTAAATTTTAGAATCAATGAGTTGAGATTAATAATGTTATTGAAACAAAATGTTTGGAAATTAGATAAATAAAAATAATGGTATTCAATTTTAAGCTTGATAAATTTGATGTGTTAGATGACTCATGAAATTGAATCATCAATTTGTTTGACAATAGGTTTTGTATTAGTGAATTTCTTATTCAATGATCTCGTTTGATTTTGTATCTATAAAACTAATTTTTGTGTATGTGAATCTGAACTATACTCACGAATTTGATCCCTAGTCACAAAAATAATCTCCACATAAATGTATGCCTAGAGTATGTTCATCTCAGTGTTTGCAACCTATGTCTAATGCATGCCTAGAGTATGTTAGGCTATGAAGGTTATACTCTAGTCAATCCCTTGTTTCTAATTTAATTGTTCAATGCAAATTATTAAGGATATTAAGCAAACATGTAACGAAGTCTAAGATGTTGATGTGTGTCAATGATGTATTGTTGATGCTCTCTATGTGATAATGCACGTCAAAAAGGGATCCTCCCAATGGATGAACAATGAATTAGGGTTCACCCTTATATATAATACCCTAGCACACAAGTTAATAAAATTCATGCTCAAGTTGGCACATGGCGGCTAGTTGGAGGGAGTTATCTTGGGCCCAATTTTTAAATTTGAATTTGCAAGTTCTAGAACCATTTTTACACCTATAAAACTAAATTGGTTCAATCCTGCACCTATAAATTTGACCTAAGGCAATGAAAGGATAAACTAAAACTTGAGACTAGTCCTTGGGGATATGTGTAAATTGAGTTAGGTTTGGGTTATTTGTTAAATTGTATGTCAAAATGTGTCATTTGTACACTAGTCACTAGATTAGGAACAATCTAGTCAAAGTGAGACAAAAATAAAGGGAAAAGTGTAAGATAGGTTTTGTCATCATTTTTACTTCCATGTGAACTACGACAAAGATGCATTTCAATGTAAAACAAGCAATCAACATGAAATAAATATTAAGACACTCAAAAAAATGATATGGATAAGGATATCAATCTAGTACATTTCTCTCACAATAAGTACTTCGTCTTAAAATCTACAACATATAAGAATTTCAATGAGTATCATCTAGCACTTAAAATAGGCATAAACTACAACTTGCTTGAAATATCAATAATCAAAAATAAAAAGGATAAGGGATTTTACCTAGAATGAAAATATGATTGTACTCAAAGCTAAAGAAGTAATGTGATGATTTAGGGTGCTTCTGGATTTAACTAGGTAAGATTTTTTAATTAATATTTTGGATCACACTTGTGATCCATCATCTAGATGAGGAAGAAAACATTTTTTTACATTAATGTTTCATAACACAATTGATCCATCATTGAGATGAGGAAGAAAAATATTTCTTCCTATCTTGATGATGGATCACGAAGTGTGATTTCAAATGTTGATGCAAAAAAATTACATAATTGAATCCAAAAGCACTCTAATTCATCTTCATGGATCTTGGAAAAAGTATGCCTAATGAGTAATGTGATTTCATCTAAAATGGAAGTGATCTTAAGTTAGTCACTATAACCATACTCATCAAATGACCATTAATGATATTATATGGCCCCCTTCTAATTAGTTGCATCTAAGGGATGCAAGAAATTGGAGGAGAGAGAGATATATGATAATGTAAAACTATATAAGTTTATAAGAATGTAAAGATACTAGTATGTGATAAACTTGTACAACAATATAATATAATAAAATATATAAAGAAGAATGAAACAACAAATGCTTGGAAATATAATGAGAATCAATTAGAAATACTTGATAGTAATAGGGCACTTTGAGGGGGCAGCCCTTAAATTTCATCAACAAAAATAGAATTTGAAATACAATGATTATAAGCTAACCACTAGCTCCTATATATACCATACTATACCTTGGATGTCATTTGATCTGACTTAATTGTATATTTAAGACTAGGTCAATTATTATATAATTTAATTAAATGTTATGTTTCGTGTTCCATTTCCAATCAATCTAAGTATGTACATATTAGGTCTTTACATGTTTTTATATGTTGTGTGTTTCCCCTTCCTAAGTATGTTTTTTCTTCCAACTTTGTTCTTCCTTCCTAATAAACTTTCAAACTTTCCCTTATTAGCATGCTCATTGTTCAACCCTTGATGCCTCGTCCTATAGTTTGAGTTTTGTGATATGGTCAACCCTCGATCCCTTATATTTTTGTATATATTTGTGTTCCCCTACTAGCTTCCCAAGGTGTGTTGTGTTGTGTCTAGTAGTATATATTTGGTATTATTTCTTTCAAAGTGGAATATTTCCTACCCATGATCATTGTCCAAATTTAAAGTTGCAAGTGTACATGATGGCTGACCTATTATGTTTATGGAAGATATAAAAGAGTGAATATTTTTATTCAGGATCATCATCTATATTTATCCAAATTCCTTTCAAAATATGTTTGAGTACTTATGTCCGAGCATGGTAATTCTAAGGTAAAAACCCCAATGATATTAAAGGGTGATCTCATATAGAGTTTGCATTTGAGCTTCATTAGACGTAAACTCATATTGCATTGTATTGATCCAATTTGTCGTTTTTATTGGTATCGGTATGAATTGTTGTTGTTGCAAAATAATTTGAATGTAACACAATCATTGTTGTAAAAGTAAAGAGAGAAAGATTACATTTATATTTTGTTCATTATAATAAGAAGATTAGGTGTTATGTTGCTATTGTTGATTAGAGTGTAGTGAAATTAGCGATGTATAAACAATAATTTAAATGAGATGTCTAAGATCAAATTAAATAATATGGCACAGTAATGTTGTTATTCAACTAATAAGTGTTTGTGGAAGGTTAAGAATCAAATTTATATTATTGTTTGGCCCAAGATATTACAGTGGTATTAGAGCCATGTTGACCTTGCAAGCCTATGTGTTCAAAGTTCAACTTTGCATGTTTAAGTTGTATGCAACATGGTGATAAAGCAACAAAATATCACTTGAGAGAAATTAGGAAACAAATTTTCTCTATGGAAATTTAAGAGACTAAATCATCTCCTACAAATTCTATTGTAGAGCATAATAGTGTGGCAAAAAGAGAGAGGAAAGTGAACATAGATGATAACCTTAGAGTTGAGCCAAGAGGGATTTTTATCTATTTTTTTTATATGATGACAAAATTGCTTCACAAGAGGGATAATTTATGAATACACCTGGATACAATTGATGGGTGAAGCAAGTTCTAATGAGGGAAATAATTTTAATGTCATTAGAGCCACATGCAAAGGATTATTCTTATTTCAACAACAATACTCAACCTATCTATTTGAACAAGGAGATGAAGGCTCCAAAGCCTAAATCTCATAACTCATTATTTGATGATATTAGGCTTGTCATGTAAAATACAAAGATCCAAAGTGAAATTTCAGTTACCAATTATATGAACATGAAGAAGTCCTAGAATGGTTACAAACCAAGCCTAGTTTGCAAGCCTTTTAGAAAGATGTGTAGTAAGTTTTGGAAAAGTTGACACTCTCTCCCTATGATGGGTCTAATAGATTCTCAACTCGTGTATGGGTATATAAGTTAGATACATACTTGTCCCTCATGTTGATGACCAAAGATGATGCAATTGAAATTTTTCCACCTTGTATTTGGAGGGTATTACACATGAGTGGCGGTACCATTGTCTAATCACTCAAGGTCACAAATTCATAATCTCATATGATGAACTCTATAAAATTTTAATTGATAGGTTTGAAGGGAAGGATCCTAAAGTCTATTTCAAAGATATAACTTAAATCAAAGAATGTGGCTCATTGAGAACTATATATCAAGGTTTCAAAAGCTATTAGTAATGGTGTTAAACATCACAAAGAGAAGATTGACTATGTTCTTCATTGAAGGGTTAATTTAATTTCTAAAGGGTTTGGTCAAGGATTTTGAACCACCTACCTTACAAGAGATGATCAAGTGAGCTTTGGCTTTGGATACTTTACACTAAAGAATAAGTTCCAAACCAAGACCTTCATTCCAAAGAATTATTTTTTAAAAAAATGTATAGGAAACCACAATTTTCCCTCAAGATTAGGCATTAAGGCGAGAAATGAATTGTAGAGGAAGAAGTTATGTTTCAACTACAAGGATCCTTGGTCACCTAGAAATAGATGTATTGGGAAAGGACAAGTGCATTACATTAAGGTAAGTTCTGATAATGAATTAAGATTTGAGGAAGCTAAACCATAGAGTGAAGAAGAACATAAATAAGAGATTGGAGAATAAGAATACCAACAAAAATAAGAAGGAGCCATGGTCAAAGGCACTCTTGCCACACTCTCAGGTACTCTAAGGTACAAACCCTTTCACATCTATGTGTTCCTATGAGGTCAAAGGGTGATTGTACTCATTGATTTTGGCGTCACCCATAACTTCATTGACGAGGGGTTGACGGTCAAGTGAAGCCTCAAGATAGAGGATTTTGAAGGATTCATTATTATGGTGGTTGATAGGTTCACCATCCAATGCAATAGAAATATATCCCATTTTAATCTTAATCTAAGAGGATACAATATGAAGGATGACTTTCATTTTGTTAGCATAGGAGGCACAGATATGGTCCTTGATATTCAATGGTTACACTCATTAGGAGAAATCGCATAAAATTTCTAGACCATGGAACTAAAGCTTCAATTGGAGGGAAAAGAAATGACGCTATGAGGAATGACCAATATAGTTCCAAGGATTATATCAATAAGAGAATGGAGAGGATTATCCACCATGGGCAACTTAGTGTTTGGTGTTTATAACAAAACCTATCAAAGGAAATAAGGTATATCATGTGGATGTGGAGAGCATCTTAGACAAGTACAATAAACTATTAAACAACATCACTCCAACGAGATTTCCAAATAGAGACTTTGATCACATTAATGAGTTTCAGGAGGGTACTAAGCTTGTCATCACTACTCACTATTTCCACCCTAGGTTATATAAGGAGGAAATTGAAAAAGCATTAAGGAAATAATAAAAATGGGGAGCATAAAACCTAGCTCAAGTTCCTTTGCTTCCTTTGTGGTTTTGGTGAAGAACAAACATGGTATAGTGTGGATGTGCATTGATTACAAAGAACTAACAAGAAGATTGGCCTCCCCTAAGGATTAACATAGCTACGAGGATTATTCAGCCTTTGCATCTTCTATAGGAATTTTTCTAAATAAAGAGAAATTTTGTGTGGATTGAGGATGCACAATGATCATTTAATAAACTATAAGTGGTAATAAGCTTGTGTTATGTGTTAGCAATTCCAAATTTTACTCATTTCACTCTTCCTTTCACATTGGAATGTGATGCATCCAGAAAAGGAATTGTGATGCATCAAGAAAAGGAATTAAGGTTATGCTCATTTAGAACAAGCATCCAATTTATTTTGAGAGTTATAAACTCATAAAGGTGGAAAGATGGTTCTTTTCCTATGATAAGGAAATATTGACCATCATGCATGCATTGGTCAAATTTATGTAATACTTGGTGGGTGGTTAATTTGTGGTCAAAACTAATCATAAAAGTTTGAGACATTTTCTCAATTAGAAGGATTTAAATGAGCGACAAAAAAAGTGGGTGAATAACATCCAAGCATATTATTTTGTTATTGAGTACATAAAAGGGAAGAAGAATGTTGTTGTTGATGCTTTGTCTATAAAATTGGATATATGTTCCATTTCTCATATCTTTGGGGATTGGAAAGGTAAAATCATAATATAGTATGCCTATATAGGAGTGAATT
>VDFB02319973.1:0-82778 GCA_007258455.2 Sequoia sempervirens
AATGTTTATGGTCCAAATGAACTCCAAATATGAATATCAAGATATTTTGATGATACATGGATAGATCTAACAGGGAATTTGTAGGTTTGACTGACATTTTCCTTAACTCATGTATAAATGCACTTACGACACTTCGTCTTTGCTGGAGTCAAGAAGTCATCCGTAGGTCTATCGAAGAGGCCCATTGAGGGAGTTGTCCTACCCCTTTTTCCAGATGATGATGATTTATAAGGAGCTTTCTGCCCGAATCAGGGGCCACCATTCCATTGATGCCAATTGTCGACAAGCTCATTTGATCAAAGGAAGAACTCTACAAACACATCAAGCAAAAGGCAATTTTTAGGCAGTTTTAGCTACAGTGAAAAGGGCAATCAGTTAAATGACAAAATTGCTATAGTAACTGGCACTAGATGACAAAACAGAGAAAAGACAAGGAATGTATTTTAAATTGCTAAATAATTGGGGGTAGGTGAAGCCCTAACTTATAATGAATCTAAGCCACTCAATACAAATTGATCCTAGCCATTCATTTGGGCTTTGGAAAACTATAAATAGGGGATTGCTCCTCATTTGTAGGTGTTGGAGAATTGATGTAAAGACATTCTGCAGTAATAGAAAGCAACATTGCATGATTTATGGGTGTTCCTTTTGAGTTTTCTCTTTATGTATGCATGGTTCACCTTCCATGTTAGTTTTAGTGTTAGTTTCCTTAATGGGAGTGATGATGGTGTTTCTTGTTTTAGTATTTGATGAACTTCCAGCTCATGCTTTTTGTGGTTCATTGATGATGAATCACTTTGCAAAGCTAGTCTGAGCCTCTTTCCTTTATTGTTGCAACTTAGTTTGATTGCATGTACATGATGTGTGTATGTAATGTGAAAATCTGGTGTCCTTAGAAGATTGCATTGGTTTTGTGTAGCTGTAGGTTTCTCTTAGTCAAGCAAAACTCAGTTTAGGAAGCCTGTCTACTTTAGCAACCACCATTGTTACTGTTCATTCGTAGCTTAGGATTAGAATAGCTTTCTTAACCCTTCTCCTTTTGCTGTTTCTTTTAATCCTTGGTTAGATTAGGATCCAAAGCATCACCATGAAGCCAAATCAAATAAACTTGATGAGTTTCAGCTTGCTGTTTTGAGTGGACAGCCACTGTTTATTCACTTCCAGCACTTTGAAACCGCATTTGCAAACCCAACTTCCCATGCTTTGTAACTCATTCGTAAGACTGCCTTGTGATTCCAACAAATCACATCAAACAACTGAGATATTCCAAGCACTATCAAGACCTGACATTAGAGACCTTGGGATAGTGTTCTGCAATCTAATTGTGGAAGATTGTCTTTCAAGAGAGGTAGTGTACCTACACACTACCTGTGTTGAAAAGTACATAAAAACACCATCAACAAATCATACTCCTTTCCACTTTGCGAAGGTAATCGAGGAGGACCCTGGGTAAGATAGGATTAGAAAATGGGAGGGATGTTGAAGGTTTTTGTTTTGGTTGTGGATTGTTTCTATTGTTATATGTATGAGCAATGGTCTTTTGACTCAATTGTTGTGAAACATTGTTCTTAGGTGGTTTGAGTATAAGGACGGGTTTGTTTTGAACTTGTGGTTTTTGTGAGGGTGGATAAATGATAAGTTAAGGCTCAGGAGAGTACTTCAAGGGATATCTAATGTGCATAACCTCAGAAGACTTTTATGGTCTCTTAGTGGAGGGAATTCTAAGTTCTCTTCATCATCTTCATCAAAGAGAGCCTCATCAAAATTGTTTGAAAGGCATGTGTCAATTTTCTCATTTTCTTGCACCATGGTATCCTCCCTAGGAGGAGAGTTTGAGGAGAACTACAAACTGGATTTTCAAGACATTGAAAGGTTGGTTCTTCTAAAATGACTTCATCACAAGTAGGGGTTTCATCAATGGTTTAATTGTCTTGATTTTCAATGATGGTATTGTCTTGTTGAATAATGTTTTCCCTAGGGGAAGAGAAACAAAGAAGACTCTCATAACTCTCATTGTTTTGATCTTCTATCACCAAAATATCTTTGTCACAAATATGAGAGATATTAGAGGAAGACCAAATTTGATTGTCATGATTATCCACCATTGTATTCTCTTTCTTAGCACATTTAGAAAGGTAGGATACTAACATTGTTTGAGCAAAAGTGAAAAGTACTTCTAACCATCTTATGCAATGCCTCACAAATATAAACAATGTATATCCCAAGATGAAAAGTACTTTTATCCAATGTATGCAAGACTTCAAAAATGCAAACAAAGTGTATCCATAAATGAAACGCACTTTTATCAAACTCATGCAAAGATTTATGAATGCAAAAAATGTGTATACAAAAGTGAAAAGTACTTTTATCCATGTTATACAAAGTTCCATAAATTTATGTAAACATTTTCAATTTTTCAGATTTAAAACAAGGTAATTTTATGATTACACTATGTAATTATAGACTAAAAATGAGATGTTGTAAATGTCATTTTGAATTTTGATAATGCATTGAATGAAGACCAATTAAGCTCGATTTAGTGAAATGCATCTAATAGAAACTCAACCAACTAAAACAACTAACAAATGGTAGCAAACAGAAGTGTAGAAAAGCAAATTTAAACCCTAAAAACTAAAAATTCAGAATCCATAGGGACTAAGACACCAGCAAGGGCGTCTTGGTCCTGCTGAAGGAATTATGAGGTTCCAAAAACTAAAACAGACAGTAAACAACTCGAACAGGGTTATGAGCCAAAAAACCACATGGGGACTAAGACACCAATAAGGGTGTTTTAGTCCCAGTAAGGTTTTTTTCAGAAAAAGAGCAAAATATGAGTTGATAACAATTTTTCCAGGTTGCCCACTGATGTTTAGAAACAAAATACTATCCAAATGAATGCAAGAAAATGTGACTAATGACAAGAAATTGAATGCAAGTTTGAATGCAATAACAATGTTCCTAAATGCAATTAGGATGATTGACAATGCACTTTTCAGTTTTTTTCAATGAGATAAAATGATGCAAGAAAGCAAAAATGCAACCTATATGCACTTTCACTAATGCAATATGCAATGCAAGAATGAATGCAACCTATATCTAGGGCCTTAGCGAACTCCAAATCAGAAAATGAATGTGCAAAATGTCTAGTTCACCAAAATGAACTATAGGAAAAATGTAGGGGAAAGCTCGACTAACAATACAAGAAAGGTGTCCCTAATCCTGGATTTTACTTTATAGGGGGGTGGTTCATTCAAGGAGACCTAGTCCATCCCAAATTGGATTGACTATCAACACAAAGGTGAGTCAATTCTCAACAAGGGAGACCTTGGAGGATTCCTTAAGCTTTGAAGGGTTCACCACCAAGAAAAAGCTTGGAAAAGGCAACTTAACATTCAACTCACAAAACCTAGTAATGCAAGCCAAATAATGAGTGAAAATGACAAAATTAAGTGACAACAAGTTAGGATGTATGTACTTGGGAAGTCTGGAAATGTGATAAGGATTCTAGAAATGATAAAATTCTATCAAAATATGTTGGGGAGGACTAAGACACTCGTATTGTTGTCTTAGTCCCACTATTGTTTTTCGAGGCAAATGCAGAATCCTCGAATGTCAAAATCGGATCTAGAGGAACCTTTGAAAAATACCTCCAGTAGGACTAATATACCCTTACAATTGTCTTAGTCCCAATCTGAATTTCAGAAATTTCAAAATATGATCCTGATGCTTAATGTCTACAACTTCTTCTTCTCAAATCTTAGGTCCTGAAACTTCTAGATCTGGTCTATAGGTGACTTTCCATGAAGATGGAAACTTTGCAATGCAACTTTGCAGCTTTAAAACTTTTCACTTCAAATGATCCTCAACTTAACTATGCAAACACAAACACACAAGAGAAAAAAAATCTTGTTGATTGTTAGTAAATGGGGGTTTACCTTGGTCAAACCCCTTGTTGGAATTAAACCTTGGAATGAAATGAGATAAGAAAGGGAAATGATGAATGAACAAAGTGCTATGTTGCAACTCACCAACCCCTTGTTATGAAATCTGCAAACTTGTGTGTTCAAAGTGGCTAGCTTGAATGTAGATCTTGAATTGAACGAATGCTTGATAGATCTTGACTTGGATTGCTTGCTTGAATCAAAACCTTACATCAAAAATGTTAGCTCAAAAAATCACATGATGCAAGAATATCTTTGACTTGATGCTTGAATCTTGATGATGGCTCCAAATGCTTGATGAATTAATCTTGTGTCACTTGTAAACGTGTTAGGATGATCTCATGAATTGCTTCTTATTGTTATGAAAATGAGTGAATGAACCTTGTATTTATAGTTATCCATGCTTAATATCCCAAATTTATACCACACCAAGCTGACATATGAATTCATTAGTTAAAGGAGGCTAAATCCCACCAAGATTTGAAATTAAATCCTAAAAATAACTAAAGGGGGACTAAGATGACCTAGGTGACGTCTTAGTCCCGAGGCTTGAAACTCGAGGCATAGACTCCAAAAAGGGTGTCATCCAAGGCACATTTGAAAATAGGGTCCTAAGACCTTTGGAGGTCAAAGGCACCATAAGTGGTGTCCTATTCCAAGTACCAAAATCAAGGACACCTTGCCAAAATCAGTAAATTATCATTTACCCTTTGATGTTTGTTGGGATTAGCCATAAAAAGATATAATTTATTAGGCTTATGGATGCAAAATAGGACCAATTAAGACATAAATAAGGATAAATAAAGCAAGCTAGGCCCAAAGGCCCAAACAAGAGTGAAAATGCAAGGGTATGCATTTTCCTACACTACAACTAGATCACTTTTGGCCTATGCCCATGGGTCTACTTCCTCCTAGGACGAACCTCTTGTACTAAACCTATGAGAAGTACAAGAAGGGGAGCTTAACACCTAAAGTGAGATACCCTCCATCTCCTTAGGTTATTTCGCATAGGACATGCTTGAAAGCTGACAGTGATGCCACCGTAGCTCAGAGAAGAGAGGAAGAGAAGCATGCTCGAAGTTCTTCTTCCTCCTCTTCTGCTATCCTGCCTATCACTTCCTCTCACCCTATTACGATGTCATCGGATTCTGCTCCTAAGCGATTGATAGAGAATTCAATGATGCCCACTTGGTGAAAGCCCAAGCGTCTAACATTTGAACTTCCCATTCTACCCACGGTGCCCAAGCCTATTTGGTATGGTAAGGGGAAGGCTCCCCATGGGGATTCCTATATGTCTTGGCCTTTGTGGCCTCCTACAACTCATGCCCCCAAGGCAGTGAATGGGAAAAGGCCCATTGTCAAGGCATTAGAGCTGACTCCCCCCATTATCGCTCCAACCTCTTCTCAGTATCTCCCCCCTACTCTCATCCAAGAGTATCTTCCTCCACCAAAGGCAACCATGATGGACACTCTGATGGCTAAGCAAGAGCCTACTATTCCATCCTAGCTTCCGACCTCTAGCTCCCAAAGTTGTAGGAACCGCCTTGTGCATGAGCACAAGCATCAGTGAAAGGATCTGGTGGCTGAGCAGGTCACTTTGTAGAGGAAGGAAGGGGAGTTGACCGCCCCTATTTCAGGGCCTACTGTGGTTTCCTCCTCTCCCATCCCCTATACTTCAATTCAATTAGCCTCAGTGTTGCTTCTAGCTCCCACTACGAGCATAAACACCCTTGACCCTAAAAAGGTGCAGCTGTTTATTGCTCCATAGGTTGAGCCCCCTCTCTTGATGTCCCTTCTAGACATCCCACCATTCTCAAACACCATGGACATTTTAAACACCTTAGTGGTGTCCGCCATGGTCTTTTCCTCTTCCTCCATGCCTTATGCTTCGTCTATGGGGGTCGCACACCCTCCGATGAAGCAGAAGGTGGAGGATGGCCCCACTAGAAATGAGGGTCGAAAGAGGATTCCACCCTCTTTAGACGGTGGTTCTACATTAGCATGCATTATCCTTGTGATGGACGAAGCTCTGATGTCCCCTAAGTTCATCACTGCTCCTGAGTCACTCGTTGAGCCTAGTAGTGAATCTCGGGTATCACCTCCCTTGTTTGCTGAGGTAACACATGGCACTTTTGTGAAGTGTATGTTTAACTCTTTGGACTAGGTCCCATCCCTTTCAACATTTTTTGTGAAGTCATTGAACTTTGCTCCACAGGAACTAAGCAGAGGAGACCCTAAAGAGTCTCCTTCCTTGGCTCTTATTGCGGGGTGGTTGGAGGGTTACCCCCTTGACATTCCACCTTTGTAGGCTTGTCCACCTTCCCCGTATAATGATCTATATTGGGAGGCTGATGACCTCTTGGTCAATGAGTGTTAGGGGGGCATCTCTTCTTTATTTGTAGTGTATAGTGTGTCTATTTTTTTTGTTCCCCCGTGCTTGCATTATGTGTTCCCGGATGACCCTTGTCACCCTCGTAGGTGCTTGTATACATGAGTGATAATGTGTCATAAAAATTCCTCTATTTGTGGCATCATTTTTCCTCTATTATGTGTATTAGTTTTTGACAAATTGGGGGCAATGTAAAGTGTTGGGGGAATTTAGGCTTCCCTTCCATGTTGACCCAATTTTTTTATTTTGTTTTCTCGTGCATTCTTCATATGGTCTTATATAGAAGGGGGTTGATGATAGTTCATTAAATATACTATTATTATACTTATATATATTTATGAGCAACTCTAACCCCAAAATATCAGATTGCTCCTAGATGCCTCTTGTTTGTGATGTCATTGTTTCTTTTTATAGTGTTGTTATCTTTCTCTCTTATTTGCTTGATTTGTGATGTTGTGGCGCTCATGTGTTGTCCCTCATGTGCATGACAACATTACCATGATGACATCTTGCTATGTCTCATGGGCCACATCACTTTTACATTCTTGCTTTTCTCTCCTTAGGATGCCACGTGCCTCTGTGTTCAGCACGCACCATCCTAAGGGGGGCCTATCATGTCACTTTTTTTTTCATAAAACACATTTGGTGGCCAACGAATCTTTTCTCAAAAATATTTGCAAACTTTTTTAAAAATTACATTCTCAACTTGGACCCCTAGCAAAACACGTTTCCTTCCTCATGGGTTCGCAAAGAAAGAACTTGAGGAACTTTCCTCCGAGTAGGGAGCAACTTTTTCTGTGGGAGAAGCCTCAACCTTCCCCTCATGAGGGGGAATTTTATTCCTTTCAAATTCCTTGATGAAGTGAACATCTTTCTAAAGGATTCCTTGATGTTGAATTGATTTACAAAAAATGCTCTATCACTTTCAAATAGTGTGTCCCTTGAGTGGACCCCTTTTCTTTTGAAGGGTTCCCGAGGGACCCCTTTTAAAGATCTTCCATCAATTTTTTCACTGTCTATGTGACTATTTGCATGTTTTCCTACATGGCTGCTTTTTGTTTTCTAACATGTTTTATATGTGGATTAACATGTTGCTTTGTAGGTGCACCTATGAAGTTGCTTTCCAATCTAACTCTGCGAAGTCCCTTTACATCAGGCTTCCTTTAGGAGAGAGTACCTAGGGGGTGCCTTCTTTGTAGGTTTGAGGACCTGTGAAGCACTTACATGCTGCGGGATTTTTCCATTGTTGGTTTGTGAACCTTTGGTGTACTTTGTTCACCTTCATGGTTTTGAGGAGCTAAGAAGTCCTTTGTTCGAACCTCCTTAGGAGAGTGTACATGTGGAGTTATTTGTCTACCCTACAATTTTTATTTTCCTAAACCACGGTCTACTTCTTTAATCGGTATACATTTCTAACTCTTCGATCTACTTTACCGAATACTCATTGATACTCATGCTCACTAAAGTGGGGGAAAAATGTATAGGAGAAAATTTTCACCCCTGGTGTAAATTCCCCTTTTGCATCCCTCCACCTTAGAAAATAAAAACCAAATGTGAAATTACACATCACCCATCTGTCTCACATCCACCTGGCACCCATTTTTTGTGTCAATGGGGGAATATTTTGTGGGGACGCTACCGTGGCACACAAACATTTACGCAACATGTTGTCATCCCTAACAAATTCCTACCTTTGGTGTTCACAGGGACATTATGTTCTCCATTAGGCATGAAGTGTCACACCTCTGTGTCGACCAGCCAGCCCTAAAACAACTCTTTCCCTCCTTATTCCACTTCAAATGCCTATCTTTCAACTTCACTTCATCTTCTTAGCACTTCTTGATCTTTTGAGCAATATATCACATTCTCTTGAGCACTCTCATACAACTCCATTGAGCATTGTGAACCCCTTTCCAAACTTGCATAAATAAAAAAATCACATTTGTAGATCAAAATGCAAGGTTAGAACAAGAATTCCCCATAAAATCCATTTGCATTGTTAAAGAACAAGGAAAAAGATGATATAATTGAGCAAATACAAACAAAGATAACTATCCCTATTCTAAAACAAGACAAACACTTGATCTTATCGGGGGATTCGTGCTACTTTGATGTGGAAAGTAGCCCTTTCCCAACCCCTTTAGATAAGCTAAATGATGAAATTGTTTTGACGATGGAGTAAGATGGACAAAATCAGTTCTCAATTGAAGAGAGTGACATTGCATAAGCTTTTGGATCCTTTCTTGAAGGATGAACCTTTCATTTATAGATTTTCAAGTTGGAAAAGTGCTCAAAAGAGAGAAATGTGGGACAAAGATTTGACCAATGAGATGAAGCCACTTGTCACATTGTGATAGGTTGAGGAATGTGCAGGTTTTGGTCAATGTGCCAAAGAGGGGGAGATTCAAATTTGAATTTGAGAGTTAAATGCTAGGTGGGGGACATGTAGGAGAGGATTTATTGCCATGTTGGAAGGGACAAGTCAACTTGACTTCATATTCAAACTTGAAGAATATTCTCAACAAGATGCTTTGTTGAGAGAAAATAATGATTTTAATAAATTAATAAATTTATTTATTGGTGCAAGTGGGAAAAGCTAGAGGATGTGATGGGTGGTTAGATTAGGTTAATCAAGATTAGATTAGTTAAGATGATGTTAGATGCTTTTGACCCATTTGACTTAAATACTTTGATTTATTTAAATCAAAAGGGATAAAAGGTGATTTCAGACTTGATTAAATAAAGGTTTGATTTATTTAATCAGAGATGGATAATGATAGGCTTAAATAAAATAAAGTTAATTTATTCAATTTAAATGAATGACTTTAGGAGATCAATTAATGAGTTAAACTTGATTTATTTAATTGATCAAGTGAAAATGATTCATGATGTTAATTTCACATGTCTACATTTTTCCCCTCTTTGAAGCAATGTACTTGCTGCGTTGGTTCAAAGAATAAACTTGCCGCATTCTGATTTTTTTTGGATGCCCCAGCAAAAGAAGTATCTTTGTTTCGGATGCCTAGCGGAAAAGAAGTACACTGCCCCCTCGAGAGATCGAGATGAAAATATTCGATTTGAGGTTCGATCTCGCGATAAAGAGGTTCAAGATGGATGGTTCTGATGATGATGCAAATGAGATGGTTTTAAGATGCTTAGAATAACCAATCTATATTATTCTAAACAACTTAAATGATGATATGATGTGAGATGGATGAGACGGATGATGTGATATGCTATGATTATGTAAATGTATGATTTTATGAGATGTTTAGACTAACAAATCTATATTATGATGATGAACATGCATGTGAGATGATATGCAAAATACTGATGGTTTATGGATGCAGGATGGATGCACTGGTGATGATGATGAACTATTCATGACATGATGTTAGCAAAAAGGAGGAAATTAGATGATGACAAGAGGATCCAACAAGCCAACTTTATGAGAGATGATGATGATGATGATTTTCTTATCAAGGATAATTGGGATTTTAAAAGGGCTACTTACCTTATGTTTGATAACACGCATAGGCATGATGCATCAAGGTATAAAGAACCAGGGTGGCGTTGTACTTAATGTGATGGAATTTGACTCGACAAATAGATAGGAGTACCCTTGTTCACACCTGACATACGAAAACCTTGCTAGGATGCACTTTATATTTTCAAACATCTCGGACCAAAACACGGAAAGGTATAACCTCTCAATGCAATAGTCAAAAATTTTCCCAAAACATCCTTCATACATACCTAACAGAGAAAGTATTTGCCAAGGTTATTTTACAAGACGTCCAACAAGCAGAGCCGACAAAAGATAATGATCGTTGCCCCATTCCTATTTCTCTAAATCCTCTTTCGAATATCATCGATAAGTCCTTGGAATGAGCGCAAAAAGATAAGTCAAAAGAAAAGATAAAGCAAATAAAACAGTTGATGTTCTTCAATTTTGCTAACCAAAAGGGAATGTATCACAAACAATAAAAAGACAATCATGTGAGAATTAAATTTATTTTGATTTAACCTCAAACAATAACATGATTCCAAATGATTTATATGATTATGATAATAAAATGAGGATTTGTAAGTAAATCATTAATGATTCCATTTGAGAAAGTATCACACTTGTTAGCCCCATTCTTTCCCTTATCATAATCTACATCACTTAGAGGTATTAAGTCAATAACTCAATTAAAAGAATCCTTATAATCCTGAAATAACCATAATAATGTGACAATATAAACTTTGAAAAATCAATAAATTGTTTTACTAAATCAACCACAAATCTTTCAAAAAGCCTCATCATATTCTCAAATGTTGGCTGTCAAAATAATCATAATAAATGTGATAGTAAAATTATGACATTTATTATAAGATCAGTAAGTATATAGTATGAGAGAATATTGAATTATGAGTGAATAAAAAAACACTCAATCAACTCAAGTCAATTACTAAAGATCTTCATTCAAGACATATACAATTAAAAGCTTGCCAGAAAGTGTTGCTTTTAAATTTCAATATTGTTGGTTGACTTTCTATGCGCCAAAGACAACAGCCTATTGCTAGCATCTTCATAGGAAGAAAAAAAAAAAAAAGTCGGATACATCTCAAAATTAAATACCTATCACATCTCCTAATGAAGTTAATACCGAATAGATTCACCCACCCCATCAAAAAAAATATCAAAGCAAGTGAAAAAGGAACAAGCATTTAATGATAAAGATAGCAAGGTAAACAATAATATCTGAAAACCACTGTTGTTTATGATGGCATGATGTGCTTGCAAGACACACACCTCCTTTCAATAATTTTGCGTTAAAGGCACAGGCATGATGACATTGAAGAAGTGTAGGGAGTCTCCAATTTCCTTCCAGAAAGCGTGCCAAGATCAGCCATATCTCATAATCTACTTTGACATGTTCTCAGCCTTTGCCAGGGTATATTTGATGGGATGTGAGCACCATAAATAGTCACACATCATGGCTATGCATATAAAGCTCCCAAATGGTAGGCTGCTCATATAAGACTACCAAAGTTAAGAAAACGGCACAATCAAATGCAACTACCATATTAATTAAATGCTTACTTTAAGATCATTTTTGAAGATATTGCAAGTTCGTCGAGTCCATGATTACAAATGTAAAATTAAGAGAACTAGTTTATCACCTCAGAAATCATACCATAAAAACATTTTGGTGTGCCTAAATGAAAAAGGCAAAGATGATACTTTGTTACTAAGGGTCAGACAGAAAAGAATGGCAGATGGTTCCAAAATCTAATGGGTCTTCTTCACAGTACTAGCTTTAAATATCATGATACTCAATCACCTTAAGACATCTTAAAAGGAGGCGTGGTGGACATATCAAAGAAAATTTAAGAGGCTTTTGATGGTTTTTGAGTGTCAGACAATAAAGCAATCCTGCGCAACTTTTAACAGGTACTTTGTACAACATTTATGGCCATAATTGATAGATCCAGCAGCTTCTTCATTAAGCTACAACTCGTTACCTTTAATCATAGACCTTTCTTTTTGTAAAAATAGTGCCTAAACGTAACTAAAAGTCACTTAAGAAAGCCTAGGCAGGGCGCAAATCATTTTTCAGATAATGCTCTAGTTCCCAGATATTTCGTATGTCATGGTCAACCTCCAGATGACCAGATTTCTCTTCATTGATTATGCGTAACTAGCAGTTCAAAATGAAATCTCTGGCAGATGATGTGCTACGCAGGCTCCATCTTGTCTACCTAAGCCAATAAGTCTATCAGACAATCAAAAATAAATCTGTCAGAACATAATTTAGATTGATTGAGAAGCCCATAATTAATGGGAAGCCACCTTCAATAACATTGGCGCCCACTTATCTTTAGACAACTTTGAAGATATAAGACATTTATTCCTTGTACCTAAGTAATAACAGCTTCATTTACTATCTGATCTCTCTCATCTTCTTTACCAGATACAACATGTGTTTGAGCTTAAGAGTGATTTAAAACTCACACATATGCAGACCAACGTATTTAATGATGGATTTACACAGGGACTTGAAAGTGCCAAATAAAATTGACCAAGTGATGTGGAGGATGCAAACATTCAAAACAATATGTTGTCCTCAAAGCTAGTTGATGGTCCAGTAAAATCATCTTCCAAACAAAATGGTTCTAGCGAGGAGCATAATCACAGAGGAAATGGTTATATATCATTCTACGGTCAGAGAGCTGGTGAAGCTGCTATTGTTTATGAGCACGGTGCAGACATTGAAGCCCTGATGCCTAAACTTCGACATTCTGACTACTATACATAACCAAAGATACAAGAACTAGTAGCAAAAGAATGTGTTGAACGAGGTTATTGCTGCCGAGTTAAGGACTTTGTTGTTGGAAGGAAAGGCTACAAGTCTATTTAGTTCATTGGAGAAACTGATGTTAAGCGACTAGATTTAGAGATAAACTATTTGACATCAAACATCTTTATGAAGAATGTGCATAAATACGCAACTGGGCATTTTCCAGATTCAAGACTTAGACTCAAACAGTGAATGAGAAGCATAATTTTTTGTCTACTAAAATGCACTTCCCTACCAAAAACACGTGAACACATTAATGGATCAGGCAATATCACAGCTTCTGATGCTTGAGCTATGTGCCAGATAAAAACAGAGCATGAGAGTCTCTACCGTCTTATTGTTAGATCGATCAAAGAAAAAGAAACCTTTGGTGACTATGTGTGACAAAAAGTAGTTTATCTCATGAAAACAAAAAAAAAAAACTTACAAGTACAAGTTAACAGATTTGCACATGGATGAAATAGAAATATGATCAAAATATAAAAAAATTGACAGCTATTTGTCATTCACAAAGGCAAAGAGATCCAAGAGTTAAAACAGTTTTGTTCACGGGAACTTGCTTGAAATGTTTTGACATTCGACAAAGACTAGACGCCATAATGTCACATAAGAATGTCACTCAGATTCTTAATGTAGTTACACCTTGAGGATGGAAAAATACTCATACGCACAGAGAATATAGAAAACAAGAACATACAATTCAGAGTGTAGTTTTAGAATTTTTTTTAATTTATTTTCAAATAACTTATTGTCTCACATCAGAATGCTAGCAATGAAAGATACCAGATAGATTAAGATAACTCTGCTTAAGGTACGAACCTCTAAACAGAAAAACATACACAAGGAATGCAATCTGTTTGAAGGAATTCTTCAAAGAAATATAAGCTGAATCTCTCTAAAATAGATTTATTATAGAGGTTGTAGAAACTTTCATAAATTCTATGCTAATAAACACTTAGAAGTAAGCTAATGCATAGCAGATGTGAAAAAAAATAAAAATCCATGAGCCCTCCTCCTAGCACCATGATGAAGCACCAGAAAATTTTCAAACACTCATAACCTCAAATGCACATTAAATAATGGGTTATTCATATGCAAATTTATCAAATGCTTCTATGAAATAACAATGTCATGCTCCAAAGATGCAAACAAATAACAAAGAAGATCAAATAGACATATAGAAGAAAGAAAAGTACCTATTCCATATTGGATTGGTGTCAATTGTGCCAATGACCCTTTCCCAATCCTTGCTCAAACTCAAATGATGCAAATGCAATGGTGATGGACAAAATCAATTCTCAACTGAAAAGAGTGACTTTCCATGAGATTTGTGGATGATTTGATGAAGGATGAAGCTTTCATTTATAGATTTTCAAATTGGAAGAGATCTCAAAATAGAGCAATGTGGGATAATGATTTGATCAATGAGATGAAGCCACTTGTCACATTGTGATAGGTTGAGGAATGTGCAAGTTTTGGCCAATGTGCCAAAGAGGGGGAGATTCAAATTTGAAATTGAGAGTTAAATGCTAAGTGGGGGACATGTACGAGAGAATTTATTGTCATGTTGGAAGGGACAAGTCAACTTGCCTTCATATTCAAACTTGAGGAATATTCCTAGAAAGATGCCTTGTTGAGGGAAAATGATGATTTTAATAAATCAATAAATTGATTTATTGGTGCAAGTGGGAAAAGCTAGAGGATGTGATGGGTGGTTAGATTAGATTAATTAGGATTAGATTATCTTAAATGATGTTTAGGTGATTTTGACTTATTTGATTTAAATACTTCAAATGATTTATTTAAATCAAAAGGGATGGAAAATGCATTTGGGATTTTAATTAAATAAAGTTTGGTTTATTTAATTAAAGGGAGAATGATTGGCTTAAATTAAATAAAGTTAGTTTATTCAATTTAAGTAGATAATCCCAATTTACCTAGTGGATGAACTTGATTTATTTAATGAGTGGATGAATGTGATCTTGGTTTACGTGATGAATCAAATGAATATGACCTAATTAAATGCATGATGCTAATTTTTCATGTCTATAGTAACATAATTAGAGAGTTTCTAGACTATGTAAATATCTTCTTATATTATTATTGCCAACGAAAGTGGTTCTTTTGTCATGAAGCATTACAACCCATAATAAATAATTATATGATTGAAGTTTGTATGTAGTTGTAAGACAAAATGTAAATGCAATAGCGACTTTTGGACCATAGAGCATAACCTACCATCTACTTGGTTGTTTGCATGAAAAATATTTGATATTTATAAATAATAATAATTAATATGTAATGTGGTACTTCCTCCTTGATCTTTGATGCTAGGAATAGTTTTGAGCATGAGTGTTTATTGTAGGTTTCCAGTACTCAATTGCATGATCTTGATAAATATTTAATTGATTTCTATAAAAAAAATAGACGGTTAGACTATGTCTACTAATTTTGTCCCTTTGGTAGAAGTTATTTGCAATATGTTACAAGCTCAATGTTGATGCTATGCAGTTATTGAGGGGGATAACATACATCGTACATGGTGACATATTTTTATTACACTATGGTTCTTGCAAAAAAAATAATATAAATTCTAGTATCACTATTACTTTATTGTTTGTGCCTATCTAAGTCCTTACCATGTATTTTGCATCTAATTTACAAATCACTACTAGTTACCTAATCAACACAAATACATGACTTTTATATTTTACATTCAATTCCTTTGACTAGCATGACCTTAGTTATTCTTGGAATCAACATTGGAATCTCTGTACCTATTGGCTCATACAAGTCATCTACTTACTCTTCCATTAATTTCCAAGCCCACGTGTATTCTATACATCTAACTATAAATAAATCAACCTAGCATATTGGGTAGCTAATTGAAGAACATATCTCCCTTTCTATTCCATCTAGCTAACTCATTGTCCCACCATATTCTAAATGCTCTAGTAGTATTTCTCACTCTTTCCACCCCCTTATTGACTAGATTTTTAAACTACGAAGGTTTAGAAATTAGAATGGAAAAGGATACCAATAAATCTATGTATCTAATTTTAGTATTTATTGTATCAATTTTACTTTTTAAGATATATGATTAGAAAATATTTTCATATGGTCCCCAAAGGAAACTGCATTGAATCGGTTCTTCTACATTCCTTATGATTGCATTAATTCATTTGAATAAATAACAAATCAATTTCTATCACTTTTAGGATAATATTAGACCCCAAGTTTCATTTACTAACTTGTTTCAATATATGCAAGTATAGCATCATAAATTGTACTCCCTTTTAGGTGATAGTACAATTTCATCCTTAGGTTGGACATACTTTATTGACCCTTGCATTAATGTATTTCAACATTCCCTAATAAGGCCCTAATTTTCTAAATTATGCATCTCTTGGCTCATTTTATCATTTTTCAAGAAATTAAAATTATTAAACAAATTCATTCATTTGATCATTTTTCTACGACTCCTTAATTCCTAAAATATAGCTCTAGGACACTATGCCTAGGGTTCCTATGGCCTCTTATTTTCACTCCAAATTAAAATATGTTGAAGGCGACACTTTATTATTTGAATTTCAAATATCCATTGTCAACTAGATCAAGATTAATTTTTTAGGAAATTGGACTAATAGCCTATAAATACCTAGTATTTTCACCATTTGAAAACTAATTGGAAGGATTGAGAAAGAGAAGAAGAAAGATATCGTTACATTTTTCCAAATACATGTGACTACAAGTTGTTAAGCATATTTTTATATTTTTGAAGCTTTTTTTCAATGATTGGATTTTTATGAAAATTCAAGGACATGATGGAATCTAGGTTTCAAAAGTGCTCTTAGTAACATTTTACAAACTAATGACTTATTTTCAAAGGTTTCTCATCTTCAAGCTAAATTCTACTTGCTACTTAAAGTGAGCTATCACTGTTTTTTAGATTTCTTAAGGGATTTGCACTTTCTCTTAGGTAGATCTTGTCATTATGATATATGAATCCTACTATAATGCACTTGAGTAGGGTTTTATGCATTTCAGACCATTACAACCTTATGCATTTTAGTCCTTTTTTTTCAAAAATTATACTTGCATTTGATAGAAATAGTATCATTTTTCTTAATTTTGTTTAAATTTGTGAAAAAAATGTTGCATTTTAGTATTGGAAAATGTCATATATTTAGGTGAATTACAATCATGACATAATTTGGACAAATTACCTTTCATTTAAAAAAAATAAAAAACCTTAGGTCATTCCACCACATTACAAAATAAGAAAAATCAAAAAATAAAAATAAATTTAATTTTGAAAAACCTAGGTTTTCACACTGTTACAAAAACATTTCTTAACACTAGTACCTCTAAAATTGAAATCTCATACAAAATCCACATAGGGAATAGGCGTCTTGGGTGACCTATTCTTACTGAATCTATCTCGAATTTGTGGAGCAGAATCATATCTGTTATGAATTTGTAAATCTAGAGTCTTATTTCAAGATACTTTTCTATAACAAGTCTGTAAATATGTTTTTCAATCCCAAATTTCCTTAACATGCATAAACCTAAAGTATAATTGATGTCTGATGATTAATACTGGAGAGAGAATAGCCATATGATCATGTAAAATATCTTTCGATAAGTATATTATATACCTATGAATCCCTTAAGGAATTCATCTCACCTGTAGATCATCTAGTAAACCTTCTAACAATATAGCACACCAAAGAATAATTAATGCAATCATACATCAACTCATCATGTATCCACTCATGTAACAATCTCAAATCCAAACCAAACCCTTTCTTTTCATAGGGCAACCTCAAAACAACCAAAAACCTTCAAGTCATATATTCAACTCTGCAAGGAAATCAACCCAACGTAAGCATGAAAGTAATGTATCACAAAAACAATAGTATCATGATGAACTGTTGATGCATATATAACATAAGCAATAACACAAAACCAAGAAAAACACAAGCCATGCTATCATCGATACCACTCCCACAACCAAATGATGTAGTAGTTGTGCTTGAGAGTATGAATTCTACTAATGTGGATATTATTTTTCAACAAAGTGAATTACCCACTTGAGAAACTCAAAAATAAAATGATGGTCTAATGGTAATGGTTGTTATTAACAAGAATAAATTATGCATACCATTAATAACAATGGTTTAGGACGTAATGTTTTTAGTTTCCACCTTTTGGATAAAATTGGAGCAGACAATATTTTAATCCAACCCGATGCTTTGTCTATCTATGTTTATGATAATGTGGGAAGACAACCACTTTGTGTGATAACATTTATCGTTAATATTTTCCTTGATGTTTTGTAAACTCCCATCAATTTCATGCCTCATAATATTTTGTATAATCCTCTTTTGGTTAGACCATGGATTCATGAGATGAAAGGTGCACGCCTTCAATAATTCACCATTTAATTAAATACTCATACAAAAATAATATTTACATGGTAGAATTTGATCCTAAATCTAATATTTTTTTACAAATTGAAACTAGAATGAAGAGTCCTTTTAGAACATTGATACCAAATCCAACAACGGAACCTATATAATTTGAATATAAGATGAGTGTCTTTCATCTATGAAAAATTTGTTGGATGATTATTAGGGATCACTAGATTTCATACCTACATCTATGGGAGAATACAATATTTGGCCATCAGAAAAAGAGAAAGAAGTTGTGGTAGTATCAGCACAACTTATCACGAAAACATTAGAACACTAGAATCCACAAGTTCTAGCAATGAGGAAATCCCAAGCTACACATCCAATTACGATGAAACTCATTATGAGAATCAACCTTCCTCAAAAGAAATGGAAGACACTGTTTATGGAAGAAGGTATCAATTCTTGAAACATTTTAGCTATAATTGAAATAGATGTTGTGCAAAATAACAAGGTGTTTGTGTCCCTATAGAGCTTAATGTGCTAGAAACAACAAGGGGTCTTGGGTATTATCCTTCAAAAATAACAATAGCATCAAAAATACTCACTTAATGTCAACCATCACACAAGATTCTCCTGCGAAATCTATAAACTTAGTGTACCCTTAAATGATAAGACACTACATGTGATGGTGAACTTTCAAAATGAGGATTTGTGAACTTAGTGCACCCTGAAATCTATATACCTATATATAGTGCATTAGAAATTTGTCAAAAAATATAATATCCTTAATCATTAAAAACTAATAGAACCTAAAAAAATTACCTTCCAAGCATCATGATAGTGGCTTGTGGATTTGTTCCAGGGCTATCCTTGAAAATTGAAAAGTCTACAACCCTTAGACTTTCAACACCTTTCACATGAAAACTTTTGTCAGTCATAGAACCAACCTCACACCCTTCGTGGTAATGCCAAAAGGTCATCACATTTTCCATGCAAAAATTTCCCAAGGCTTTATCATCTAATGTATTTTGTGGTAATTTAGTCCCTATGAACCGAATAGTGTCATTAAATGCAAATTCTTGAATAGGAATGTTCTTGATAAGATTTGACAATTTCCTAGCAGCAACAATACATTCGTGTAGATCAAAAGGGTGAGAAAAGTAGTTATATCTTACAAGGGGAGTACCTAGGGGGTTCTTACTGGTAAGTCGAAGCTCACCCCTTGATAAGGGAAAAGCCACCTTGCTAAAAATAAGTCCCATATATTTATATTTTGAGGCACCCTCTTGATCAAAATAGCTAACAGACTCAATGTAGACTTGTGAATAGTCTGCTATACCCACTACTTGTACTTGAGCAAATTCAAGTGGTTTAGATGACTCAATAGTGACTGATGTACGTGGTGGATCTTGAATGCCCTTCCCCACTGATTGTAAATCTAAAAATATAGTAATATTCAATTCTTCAAGTTGATCTGAGGGAACGATTCCACTTAACAAGAGAAGTTGGGGACTCCCTATGCTCCCTGCCGACAAAATTACCCCACTTTGAGGTGACAAATAATCGATAGAAACTTGATAAAGTTGACCATCATTATTACTCATGAACTCAACACCAGTGGCTTTCAATTTTCCTGCAACATGATTATGTAATCAATGTTACAATTCCATTTTAATTTGAAATATTATACAATCAAACCAATTTACCATTTATATTTTTTGAAAAAGAAGAGAGAAAACATATTTAGGAAAAAAAAAATTTAAAATAATTACAAGAAAAACGTCATTCGAAATAGCCTTATAGAAGAGAATAACTATTCTACTTAATATATATTTGAGAGATAGAGAGATATATGGAAAAATAATTCCGATAACAAAACATCATTAATTTACATGTTTTCTGTGATATTTTCAGATAAAAATTAAATGGATAAACCTATGAATTTTAGCTTCGCCTTAAAAAATCAATCTAACAAGATATAAAATGCAGGAGATCAGAATAACTTCAAGCTCTCTGGAATGAATGCACATCTTCCGATTGAACTAACGTACAAACAAACTGGTAGAAACTATTTGTTACGTAAACTAAAAGGATTGAAAATTCGAATAGGCTTCAGGGGATTTTAAGCTTTCAAATAAGCTCCTGCACGATTACGATTGTTTGTCAATTTTGTTTATGCAAAATTCGTCAGGATAGACAGTTAATGTCAATTAACGCCAACGGAAAGTCTCGGTCATATAATTATATATATATATATGAAATTTCTTTTGGAAACAAGAAAAATATGAATATGAAAATACCTCATGAGGAATCGAGGAGGATTCTGGTGGCTGTAGCATTAAGAAGAACTACGATGTTATCTGGATTTTCTTTTCGGAGAAGATCTGCAGCGGTGTGTCTCGTTCCACTGCTGTTAAAAATTGAAGCACTAATCTTGGTGCCCTCCAAATGATCTAAAGTATATTCATTGTAAGGAAGCACTCCAGCTTCCAAAAGTGCAGCCGTGAAGGCAGAATTCCAACGAAAAAGTTTGTCCGGTATGAAGGCAATACTTTCCTCCACCCATTTATAAGACTCATTTACAAGTTGCTCATCCCACTCCATCTCACGAATGAATTCCGAGCTTGCCCTGCTGTAGAAGCCACCGTTGATGGCAGTTCCGCCCCCAAGAACTCTTCCCCTTACCAACTGTACATTCTCATCTGACACAAATCCCTCAGCTACATAAGGGAATTCACTGGGATCCCCAAGAATCTTGAAAAGGCCATTCTTCTCTTCGACGTCAGGATTTCCATAAGGAGAGTTTCCCCTTTCCAATAGCAAAACAGAAAAGTGCTCTGACAGTATTGCTGCCAGAGGGCAACCTGCTGTACCTCCTCCAACCACAATGTAATCAAATGTTCTTGCAGTTGCCACTCGACCGTCTACCGTCATAAACGGATGCGGATACTCTGCAAACATCACGCACAAGAAGTCCGACATCAATGTTATATGCCAATGAGAAATGATTCAATTTTTAATCTGCCTCTCTCTAACAGAAAATATTGATTTGAAACAAAAGATTGAAGGAATGTAGTCACCCAAATTCTGTTTCGCTACAGCTGACCAGTAAAGCTGCTGAAGATTTGTAAAAATTAGCAGGCATGAATGAAGAAAGAATAGAATCTCCATACTCACTAGTCGATCTCTTTTATAGATTTGAAATTGAAATCGATTTAGCAGCATTTATAGCTTCACTTCTTCTAATCGTGATTTCATTGAACTCAAGTTTTAGATAATCATAAATTGTGAATAAACCTAGCAGATAAATAAATGTACAGCATAAACTAACTTCCGTCTGACCTTATCCATTCATTTATTGTTAACCAGCCCAATAGTTTTCGGTCATAGGGATATTGTTTTATGAGGAAATTGAAAGGTGAGAAATAATTACAAAATGGAATCCATTTAATAAACTCCATTTCACACATTTATTTATGTTTTTCCAATTTTCTATTGACTTTTTTGTCAAGGTAGGAATATTTATGCATGCATTGCACTCAATTTTTTTTCATTAGTTTAATCAATCATCACATAAAATTAAAAAAAATAGGAAAAATTCTATAATATATATTTAATTTTCTATTTTAAATAATTTTTAAAATTTCATTATCTTTTTTCATTGGTTCATATTGAGAACTGTGAGTCCAAAATTCAATTTAAAATATAATTTATATCTATATTTAGCTAATTCATTCAATCAAATGTCAACTATATTAATTGCTTGAATTACATGAGCACTGTTGTATATGTGATACGTTTTGGCATTATTGTGCACCTTTTATTGGTTGATTTTTATTTTAATTTTTTTATATTGAACAAAGCAATTTAAATTACAAGAAAGTAGCTACAAAAGTAGCTGGAGTAAATAGTGATACAACAAAAGAAAAGTCTCATATCTGAGCCACAAGGCTACACTAATGACTCTTACATAAACTGCACATCATATCTACCCAAGCTGAGTTTACTATCAACCTAACGACTCTTAGCATCATTTAGACCTAAAATAGGATTCATTTTTCAAAATTTTCAAAATTTTAGTCTTTTTTTTGCAAAAAATATACTTGCATTTGATAGAAATAGTATCATTTTTCTTAATTTTGTTTAAATTTGTGAAAAAATGTTACATTTTAGTCTTGGAAACTTTCATATATCTAGGTTAATTACAATCATGACATTATTGGGACAAATTACCTTTCATTTCAAAAAAATAAAAAACCTTAGGTTGTTCAACCACATTACAAAATAAGAAAAATCACAAAATAAAAATAAGTTTAATTCAAAACCTAGGTTTTCACACTATTACAAAAACATTTCCTGACACTGGTACCTCTAAAATTGAAATCTCATACAAAATCCACGTAGGGAATAGGCATCTTGGGTGACCTATTCTTACTGAATCTATCTCAAATTTGTGGAGCAAAATCACATCTATTATGAATTTGCAAATCTAGAGTCTTATTTCAAGATACTTTTCTGTAACATGTCTGTAAGTTCTTTTTCAGTCCCAAATTTCCTTAACACGTCTAAACCTAAATTATAATTGATGTTTGATGATTAATATTGGAGAGAGCATAGCCATATGATGATGTAAAATATCTTTCGATAAGTATATTATATACCTATGAATCCCTTTAGTTATGATGACTTGGCTATATTAGATGAATCCCTTGAGGACTTCATCTCACCTGTAGATCATCTAGCAAACCTTCTAACAATATAGTACACCAAAGAATAATTAATGCAATCATACATCAACTCATCATGTATCCATTCATGTAACAATCTTAAATCCAAACCAAACCCCTTCTTTTCATAGGACAACCTCTAAAAACCAAAAAACCTTCAAGTCGTATATTCAACTATGCAAGGCAATCAACCCAACATAATTATGCAAGTAATGTGTCACAAAAACAATAGTATCATGATGAACTGTTGATACATATAACATAAGGAATAACACAAAACCATGAAAAACACAAGCCATGCTATCATCGATACCACTCCCATAACCAAATGATGTAGTAGTTGTGCTTGAGAGTATGAATTCTACTAATGTGGATATTATTTTTCCACAAAGTGAATTACCCACTTTCAAAAATAAAAAATAAAATAATGGTCTAATGATAATGGTTGTTATTAACAAGAATAAATTATGCATACCATTAATAACAATGGTTTAGGACCTCGACAAAGTGAAAGTTTCCCACGCCTACAGAGAAGCCAATAAGGTGGCTGATTACTTTGCCAATGAAGGGGTTAAGAAGGGTGGGGAAAACACGTGGAGGAAGAATGATTACCACCATTCTGAGGTGAAAGCGCTAATTTATTATGATTCAATGCATGGAAGAGAAGTTTGTCTTCGCCATGATGAAGCAGATAAAGATTAGGTATGTCAATTTCATTAGATTTGATGGGACTGACATAATTTTATTTTTCAAGAAGTGTTTCCGGCACGCTTTCTGGGTGTTTGGTAAAATACGCTTAAACGGGACCTAGAGCAACTGTAGGGTATGGTATAATAGAGCTTTGAAGAGGGGTGGAGAGAGAAAATGTGTTGAGCCGAGTTTTTTTCAAGAGCACAGAAAGAATGCTAAAGCTTGGGAAAAAATTGATAAGGGAGGTTTAGACCCGTATTTGGAAAAGCTCCATGGTACTGACGAGATGGTGCTGGACTATTTCACCAAAAACTTGAAAAATGGTGAGATTGTGTTGTTTGGCAGGAGTGTTAAGCTGAATGAGCAAATCATCAGTGAGATTACTGGTCTTTCGACTGCGGGTGTGAAATTTTATAGGGACCGTCAGTTCTCTGATGAAGCGGTCATTAGATTTCCTAAAAAATATAAGGAGAAGGCTAAGCTGGTTAAGGTTGCCAATAGCTACTTTGATGTGGAGTCCATTAAATCAATCTAGAGGAAAGTTTTAAGAGTCATTATGGAGTACATCACGGTTGATGGGCGCTTCACCAGGGTGTATGGTTATCACTGTGCCATTTTGAACTACTTTCGTCACAAGGTGCAGGAGGGTTATCACTTTTCCATTTTGAACTACTTTCGTCACAAGGTGCAGGAGGAAATATTGACTAGGTTGGAATCCAATATGTCCAAGATTGGGAAAAATATCAGGGCCACTATGGAGAATAATCATAAAATTTCCAGGCACAATGCCATTATTATCAATGCTATGGTGTAAAAGTTAGAAAAAAATCAAAAGGGCTCACTGGTCGTGGACTTGGATGCGGACAGAGGTTGTAGCAAATCTGTTGATGAAGCGATTTTGACTCGGACCCGGGCTAATATGAAGAGGAAGGCCCCTGCTTCTCCACACATGGTTTAAATCCTCAAGCAGGGGTTACAGGATATGAGTGAAGCTCAAAAGGAAGCTGAGGAGTTGATGAATACCTTGGAGTAGTATTGTTATGATTGTTTCTAGCTTTTTGGTGATCCTTTTTTTGGACCCTGTTGTCTCTTTTTGTTGTCATTTCCATTTTGGGACAACTGTCTATTTGTTCGGACTTTTTATGTTCTATCTTTGTTTGTTTTAACTTTGTGGTTTCAGGTCCCTGTAAAACCTATTTTTTCCTTTTCAAAAACAATGGTTTAGGACTTAATGTTTTTAGTTTCCAACTTTTGAATAAAATTGGAGCAGACAATATTTTAATCCAACCTGATGCTTAGTCTATCTATTTTTTTGATAATGTGGGAAGACAACCACTTTGTGTCATAACATTTATCGTTAATCTTTTCCTTGATGTTTCATAAACTCCCATCAATGTCAAGCCTCATAATATTTTGTATAATCTTCTTTTGGTTAGACCATGGATTCATGAGATGAAAGGTCCACGCCTTCAATGATTCACCATTTAATTAAATACTCATACAAAAATGATATTTACATGGTAGAATTTGATCCTAAATCTACTATTTTTTTACAAATTGAAACTAGAATGAAGATTCCTCTTAGAACATTGATAACAAATCCAACAATGTAACCTATATAAATTGAATATAAGATGAGTGTCTTTCATCTATGTAAAATGTGTTGGATGATTATTAAGGATCACTAGATTTCATACCTACGTCTATTGGAGAATACAATATTTGGCCATTAGAAAAAGAGAAAGAACTTGTGGTAGTATCAGCACAACTTATCACAAAAACATTAGAACACTAGAATCCACAAGTTCTAGCAATGAGGAAATCACAAGCTACACATCCAATTACGATGAAACTCATTATGAGAATCAACCTTCCTCAAAAGAAATGGAAGACACTGTTTATGGAAGAAGGTATCAATTCTTGAAACATTTTAGCTATAACTGAAATAGATGTTGTGCAAAATAACAAGGTGTTTGTGTCCCTATAGAGTTAATGTGCTAGAAACAACAAGGGGTCTTGGGTATTATCCTTCAAAGATAACAAAAGCATCAGAAATAACTTCACTTAATGTCAATTCCATCACACAAGATTCTCCTACGAAAAGTTTAAACTTAGTGCACCCTAAAATGATAAGACACTACATGTGATGGCGAACTTTCAAAATGACGAGCCTCTATTAGAATGTTTGGGTGTGTATGACACTTTACCTAGCCATCACCGTAATTATAGATTTTCCTTTTGTTTGAATTCTAAAGTATACTTTGGGGTTCAATAATCCTAATTCTATGATGGTGAACAGGATGAATCTGAAATAATTCATGATGCTCTAGATTGTAATGCATTACTTCTGGAGGGCACCATAAACATACCAATGGACCCATCTAATTAGCAGATGGTGGTGTGAATTGGAAAATTTTATGATGATTAGAAAGAATATGATGCAACATTTTTATATACTTGCCTAGAAAATACTTGGACTTATTCAGACATATCGAGTATTGACCCTAAGATAGTCACACATAACATTGTTTTAGAAAAAGATTCTAAAACCATTAGAGAAAAGATATGCAAGATGAATCCTAAAGTGGATTTATTAATTAAGGTTGAGATTGAAAATGTTTTATAAGCTGGTTTCATCTACCCTATTTATTATTCACCTTGGATATCTAATATTGTTGTTGTGGTGAAACACTATAATAAAATTAAATTCTGTAAAAAACTTTGTGATCTTTGTTCATCATGAAAGCTTGCACTTCTCCCAAACAACATTATAGGAAATTCAGTGAGTGGGGGACCTAATTGTGCCTCACTGAATAACCTCCAAGATTTTTAGAGAAGTTAGCTCTTCTTTGGTATTTGGGGAAAAGGGAGAAGGAAATGTAAAAAGGAAAACTTGATTGCGGCGATGCGCCAAATCTTTTACAATATTTCAAAAACTCTAACAAACTCTATTTTCTGATAAAGTGAACATAGAATGCCACAGACCCCTCATTTTTGGAAGGAGAACAAGAAACTAAGGCCTATGTGAGCACAAATAAGTCACTCAAATCCTACCATGGGAAGCAAACATTAAGGTTCAAATAGAAAACAAAATCCAATTTCAAACAAGGTACATTGGATACTTCCGACAAAATTTGATAAGAGAATTAAATAACTTATTATAACACGATTCAATTCCCAAAGGTTTAGGTTATGAGATCATAAAATCTAGCAATTGAAAATCTAATATCAAGACTTATATGTAGAAGTAAAGAGACAGAGCATTCAATGTATATGAGACAAAGAATAAAGCATAAAATAAAGAACACATGAGCACAATCTGATACAAAATTTCTTGTTCTATTTGTAGAATAGTGAAAATTCTAAGGCCAGATAATAAATTTGAACAATTGGCTTGACATCAATTACAAAAGAGAGATTAGAGCTCTACAAGAAATCCTTTAAATCTTATTCTACTGTTGTTAATAATCTATCACCTATGTATTATCCGCCACTCTATATCTTCATATCCTAAGAGGCTCTTGGAAAATTCCCTTTTATAAGACAAGGGAAGCATACAAGCATCGAGCACTAAATCTGATCTGATCTGCTACAAGTGATAATGGTGATGTCAAGGAAGAGGCTAACTCCTGAAGTGGTGAAGGAACAAAATGCGATGCCACTTGATATCATCCATGAAGGTATAACTCTGAAGGTGAAGAAACCTTCCCAACAAAAGATGGGTGGCGTGGCAAGCTGGCGGGTATTCTCCAAAACTTGAGAGAGTGGCTAAAGTAAAATCCTCACAGGGTGGCCATGTGTACTACTTCGTGCCCGAAAAGAAGGTAAACCCCAAAGAGGTAGCACAACAACTACGTGGCACAATTGCACAAATTTTAGCCAAAATCATCATACGACCTCCAGAAAGATGTACCAAAATGACATGTGGTGGGGCGAAAACTAAAGCCAAAAAGGTGAGGGCCTCGGGGTCGAAAGAACAAAGTGAAAAAAACAACATACTTAAAGAGCAAAAAATCCTCCAAAATCTTAATAAAATATAATTAAAACATGATTTTCCCTTCAAAACATCAATATGACAGTGTATTCAACTGCAAGACACACTCTATTATCATTTATATATGGTTTTTTAGGATACAATCAACTTTTCATCAACCCTCAAGATCAATATAAAAACATTCATTACACCTTAGAGAAAATTTTGTTGGGTAGTCATACCATTTTTATTGCAAAAATGCTAGAGAAAAGTATCAAAGATCCATGACACTAATATGTCATGATTTCATACAAAAAATATTAGAACAAAAGGGTTCATTATCCTTTTGTCGATGGTAGGTGTTGGTGGAACATTAATAGTTGATGAGAAATGTGGCATTTTCACAAGTGGCATACTTGTGTTCAACTATTGTAATAATGCTGATGGTGGTGGTCAATTCATGGAACCTAACCCTCTTGACACTATGTTTGGGGTTTCATCTATGATTGTGGATATGTTGAAGTGAGGGGGATGCCTAGCTCCATTTTGTGTGAGTTGGAAGAAATATTTTTTATGGTCTATTGCCACTAACCTATCTATGATTCACAAGATCCTCAAATATTGTAATGTACTTTCTATTTCTTCAGCCATCAACTCTTGGTCTACCTCATTTAAACTATAATTTTTAAGCTGATTTGGATTTTCAGACGTTGAGTTTCCTTGATCATTAGAGGTAGCACCAAAGTGCATGTCACTTGTATGGTTGTATATATGATCTGAGGTTGAATCCATATTTTTATGTTTACATCAAGAATGTGTGGCGACCATAAATGTTTGGTTTGGAACTTGTTTTACTTTTTTGTTTGGATTTTTCTAGATTTAAATTTTTATTCGTATTTTGATGTTTTTATATGAATGCAAACTAGTATGAATGTACTCAGCACTTTTGGGATTTTTCAATTTTTCGAAAATGAGAAGTACAAGACTAAAATGAAGTTAAACCTATGTCTTTTATATTTTTTTCTTGATGAGATTTTGCAAATGCAAAAGAAATTGGATTTCTAACTTGTGATCCAAAAAGAAGATTACCATGACATTCTTTTCGATTGGACTAACATAACCAAGCAAAAATCCTAAACCTGCAGTGATGATGGTTGTTTTCATAGAAAAAGTGAGTTCATAACTAGAATCGTGAGTTGAAATCCAACTTTTTTTTATGGGAAAAAGTTTGTAAAAATGAGGATTTTATGATTTTCAAAAGATGACAGAAGACTAGAATTCTAAATTTGCTTTGGTTTTTAGATTTCAAGACGGTTTAAGATATGATTTCTAGGACTTTGTTATGACATAAAGAATGTAATGTTTAATCTAGGAAAACGAAAAGTTTTCTAAAAACTGAAAAAGGTGACTCTATTATGATTTTAGATTTTATGTAAAAGGAAGTCAAATTTGTGCATGTAATAAAAATAGACTTTATTTTATCTATTGGATATATTTACCATAAATATGATAGATGTGATGCATAGACTACAAATGCATTGCCGAATTTAACAAAATTGTGGTGTTCTCTACAACAAATGCATTGTAGAAATTGACATTTGCAACTCAAGAATAGATTTGTTAATACTGTTAACTAAAGTGGGTTACAAACCTTCCAAATTTATCACAACATATGTAGTGCCAAATACAATATATATGTTGTAGGACATGAGAATTATGACTTTCTAATAGACAAATGAGTTGCAAAAGCTTATAGATGTGTCTTACTATTTCTAAAATATACATACACAATTACAATGCATAATCTAACGAATTCAATGAATCTGTTTTGTCAAAAAAATCTCTAAGGATTCATATATGAATTTGATTATTTTTATGATTTTTATTTGATTTAGTATTGAAAAAATAGAAAATATTACTTTAAGCTTCTACAATATCGATTTGTAGTGGAGGTACACCTAAGAACACCATGACATATGACCAATGCAAGACCAAAGTCTCTAACGCATGTCTAGAATCATCTAAGAGTATTGAGGCACACTCTCTATGGAACAAGTGGATTGAGCTCAGCTTTGATATTTTTCTCCTTCATATATCTCACTGGAGATGTGTGTTTCAGTTCAAACATTGGGGTGTACTCCCAAGTAGGCCTCCTACTAAAAATAAAAATGGAAAGCTCAATTGTTGTTATTTCTCATTACCCAAGATCACGCAAGTTCACAAGGGGAGAGGATACTTTGAACAATACAATATCAGTTGACTAACACACATGTTTTCAAGTGTAGAGGACACAGTATACACTCACTTTTTTAATGCAACAATGTAAATGTTCAAATTGTATTTAAATTTTATAGCACCAAAATGAAGTGTTGCATGTTTATTTTTCATTTTAAACGCAAATTGAAAGGTGATAGTTGTATGTTATTTTTAGTGCACTGAATAAAATATTCATGTTGCATCTAAATTTTAAATCACCAAAATGCAATATTAGCATTGTTCTTTATCAAGCACCAAATCAAATCTTCAAGATTGGGTTATTTTTAAAGCGCTAAATAAAATTCTCTAGATCTCACAAGTGACCATCTCAAGATAAAAATAGGAGATTAGTAACATAAAATATTTACCATAATAGAAAATAGAGTGCAAAAAATTGGGCAACAAAATTGTAATTTACCAGTCAGTTGCGCTCCACAGCTGGACGAATGCGATGCAAGAAATGCCAACTGCAAATTTGTATTCAACGGTTGCATTGTTTCAAATGTCAACTATGACTTTGTATTCAACAATTGTAGTGCTCAGGATGTCTACTACAGTGTAGGAAATATCGATTATGGTGCATTTTTTTAGACCTGCACAGACACACATTAAAATGTGATAGATGTGGCTCATAAATATTTGCATGTGTCATGCAAGAACACAAATGCATTGAATCTCTTGACGATTGCAATGTTTTGGTTGGCGAATGTAGTTTTCCTACAAATCAAATGTGATGCGCTTGCTTCAGCTAAAATTTCTAATATTTGCACAAAAAGCCATTAGTTCACTTCAAGTTCACATCTACCTATGAAATATAAAAAAACTAAACAAAATTAGAATCAATTAAGTATTCCCATTGTCTTCACTGTGTTTCCTTGACTTACTTTCATAGTTCTCCTTCGCTTGCGTTCCTCTAAGTTTATAGTATGCACTTCTTTCACCTTAAACCCAAGTGTACGAGATGATAGAAATGGTGTGAAATTCCAAAGTTCCTGGTTAGTCATGAATGGGATATAAAGGCTAATTTTTCACAAAATCTTTTAATTTGAACCAATTATTGAGATCAATAGGTGATTGATCGAGATTTAGGGCTAAGAATCCTTAAGAGGAATTGAATGCCTTGTTAATTGAATACAACTGGCCGTAGGATTTTAGTCAACCGGTTACATGAAAAATATATTGAATTGTTAACTAAGAATCTCAATTAGTTGGGAAACTTTATTTATTCAAAGACTCAAAGTGAGTGGGAGTGAAGAGAATTGCTTGATTAGTGAACTAAAATTGATTATTCAATCAAAAAAAAGAGTGTGTTAGTTATGGAAGAGGGAATTATGCATAGATAATAATTAATTATTTTAGGAATGTGCAAGTGATGATTAGTTAATAAATAAAACATTTATTCACTAATATTAAGTGGATAATGTTGAGGGAAAATGGGAGAGTTAAATAATTATTTAACTATTTTATCTGGAAGTGTGAAAGGGGATAATTAAATAATTTAATACAATTATTTAATTTAGGAAGGGTTTTGAATGTTAATTAAGCAATTAATAATAATAATTTAATTAAAATAGATGAATAAGTGTAATAAATGATGTAATTAAATAAATAAGATTTATCTAATTAATCGAGGGGGATGAGGGTAATTAGGATATAATTAAATTTAATTAATTAGAAAGGGAGAATCGATCAAATTAATTAAATAACACAAAGTCACATAATTAATAGTAGAATATGATATTCGATAATAATTAAATAATAAAAAAAAAATTAATCATTAGGGAAAAGGGTGAAAATTAGTAAAAAAGTGTTACTCATTAATCAAGAAAAATTTGGGTGTATGTAGAATATATAGCAAGTATTTGGCTTATGGGCTCTAAGATATAATTATATTTTATATAGACAATGAACAAATGGAATATATAAGAGTTGACACTATGAAGGATTTGATAAAACATACATTAAATATGTGAAGAAAATAATAATAACGCATTAAGATATATAAAACAGCCGAGTCACAAATTACTTGTATATTATGCTCATTGTGATACTTTGAGGAATCAATTATTCTAATCGATCATAAACATAAATTATATTATTCACGATACATTACACTTGGTAATTCAATAAAAAATAATATCTTGCTAAAGATAACAACTACTACCCCATACATGTTGGGTAAATACATTTACTCCTAATTTAGCAAATTAGATACTTATGAGGAATATGCACCTAATACAATACTAACTAATGCCTAATACATGTATTAGAATGGAGTTTGCTATTATAATGGAAACGATATTAGTTAACTAGATAATCACTAAAATCATATTCATATAAGTGTGCAACACATTTATTTCCTGATGCTTTGAGGTAGTCTAAGATTCATAAATATTCATGCACTCTTCAAGTATTTGAACTCCTGCATACCTGTATATAGTGCATTAGAAATTTGTCAAAGAATATAATATCCTTAATCATTAAAAAATAATAGAACCTAAAAAAATTACCCTCCAAGCGTCATGATAGTGGCTTGTGGATTTGTTCCAGGGCTATCCTTGAAAATTGAAAATTCTACAACCCTTAGACTTTCAACACCTTTCACATGAAAGCTTTTGTCAATCACAGAACCAACCTCACACCCTCCGTCGTAATGCCAAAAGGTCAATACATTTTCCATGCAAAAATTTCCCAAGGCTTTATCATCTAATGTATTTTGTGGTAATTTAGTCCCTATGAACCAAATAGTGCCATTAAATGCAAATTCTTGAATAAGAATGGTCTTGATATGATTTGACAATTTCCTAGCAGCAACAATACATTCGTGTAGATCAAAAGGGTGAGAAAAGTAGTTACATCTTACAAGGGGAGTATCTAGGGGATTCTTACTGGTAAGTCAAAGCTCACCCCTTGATAAGGGAAAAGCCACCTTGCTGAGAGAGATAGAGGGATTCAATGAGAGATAGAGAGGGAGAGAGTGGGAGAGAGATAGAGGGTAGAGGGTAGAGGGTAGAGGGTTAAGGGTAGAGGGGAGAGAGATAGGAGTGAGTGAGTGAGTGAGAGACCTAAGAGAGGGAGAGGGGGTTCGAGGGAGAGACTTGTGTGTGTGTGTGTGTGTGTGTGTGTGTGTGTGTGTGTGTGTGTGTGTGTGTGTGTGTGTGTGTGTGTGAGAGAGAGAGAGAGGGTAGAGGGTTTAAGGTTTTAGCAAGCCACCTTGCTAAAAATAAGTCCCATATATTTATATTTTGAGGCACCCTCTTGATCAAAATAGCTAACAGACTCAATGTAGACTTGTGAATAGTCTGTTATACCCACTACTTGTACTTGAGCAAATCCAAGCGGTTTAGATGACTCAATAGTGACTGATGTACATGGTGGATCTTGAATGCCCTTCCCCACTAATTGTAAATCTAAAAATATAGTAATATTCAATTCTTCAAGTTGATCTGAGGGAACGACTCCACTTAACAAGGGAATTTGGAAACTCCCTATGCTCCCTGCCGACAAAATTACCTCACTTTGAGGTGACAAATAATCGGTAGAAACCTGATAAAGTTGACCATCATTATTACTCATGAACTCAACACCAGTAGCTTTTACTTTTCCTACAACATGATTATGTAATCAATGTTAGAATTCCATTTTAATTTGAAATATTATACAATCAAAACCAATTTACCATTTATATTTTTTGAAAAAGAAAAGAGAAAACATATTTAGGAAAAAAAAATTTAAAATAATTACAAGAAAAACGTCATTCGAAATAGCCTCAGTAGAAGAGAATAACTATTCTACTTAATATGTATTTGAGAGAGAGAGAGAGAGAGATATGGAAAAATAATATTGATAACAAATCATCATTAATTTAAATGTTTTCTACGATATTTTCAGATAAAAATTAAATGGATAAACCTATGAATTTTAGCTTCGCCTTAAAAAATCAATCTAACAAGATATAAAGTGCAGGAGATCAGAATAACTTCAAGCTCTCTAGAATGAATGTACATCTTCTGATTGAACTAACGTACAAACAAACTAGTCGAAACTATTTGTTATGTAAACTAAAAGGATTGAAAATTTGAATAGGCTTCAGGGGATTTTAAGCTTTCAAATAAGCTCCTGCACGATTACGATTGTTTGTCAATTTTGTTTATGCAAAATTTGTTAGGATAGACAGTTAATGTCAATTAACACCAACGGAAAGTCTCGGTCATATAATTATATATATATATGAAATTTCTTTTGGAAACAAGAAAAATATGAATATGAAAATACATGATGAGGAATCGAGGAGGATTCTGGTTGTTGTAGCATCAAGAAGAAATATGATGTTATCAGGATTTTCTTTTCGAAGAAGATCTGCAGGGGTGTGTCTTGTTCCACAGCTGTTAAAAATTTAAGCACTAATCTTGGTGCCCTCCAAATGATCTAATGTATATTCATTGTAAGGAAGCTGGAGTAAATAGTAGCTGGAGTAAATAGTGATACAACAAAAGAAAAGTCTTATAGCTGAGCCACGAGGCTACACTAACAACTCTGACATAATCTACACAACATATATACCTAGGCTGAGTTTACTATCAAGCTAAAATTGCATAACTTGACCTTTGATATGCTGTAGATGGTACTTGACCCGCTCATTCTTTTTGCACAAGACTTGAAACTGCGAGAAAAAACAAGCTACCTGAAGAAATATATTAGAGTAAAGCCTTACAACACTAGTCAGTAGATAATAGTCATTAGAAGATATAGAAACACATCTATTATTCCATATATTTCTTAAAATAACCTGTTGAATAGAATTTGCAATCACATCGTTTTGCATACGAAGGCCGAGAATAGATTCTTTCCAATTCAATGCATGATTAAAATTGATAGGAAACGTATAAAAATAACAACCCACTGTTTTATTAACATGAAAACAATTCGAAAATATATGTTTCAAACTTTCAATATTATGACAAAAAGGATAGCTAACTGGTTGGACCATAATACATCTCAATCTATCTCCCATAGGTAGTTTGCAATGTAATATTTTCCAAACCGACACATGTGTATTAAATCCGGCTTTAGATTTCCATATTTGAGCGCTCATTTTAGACCAAAACTTGGACCTCAATTTGAGCGCTCATGTTAGTCGAAAGGATATAGTCAATTTGAAATTAAATCTATATGTCCAATAAAAAATTTCATTAAATTTGAGAACGAATGATTTTAATTTTATGTTGATTAAAGAATTAGAATTTGTACAAATATATGATTTCTTCAATTAACTATGAAGCAAATATTTATACAATGTACTAAGATATGTAACTGAAGCACCATAAAATCTGCAAACACTCAAAACCTCAAATGCACATTAAATAATGGGTTAGTCATATGCAAATTTATCAAATGCTTCTATGAAATAACAATGTCATGCTCCAAAGATGCAAACAAATAACAAAGAAGATCAAAGAGACATATAGAAGCAAGAAAAGTACCTATTCCATATTGGATTGGTGTCAATTGTGCCAATGACCCTTTCCCAATCCTTGCTAAAACTCAAATGATGCAAATGCAATGGTGATGGACAAAATCAGCTCTCAATTGAAGAGGGTGAATTTGCATGAGATTTGTGGATGATTTGATGAAGGATGAAGCTTTCATTTATAGATTTTCAAATTGGAAGAGATCTCAAAATAGAGCAATGTGGGATAATGATTTGACCAATGAGATGAAGCCACTTGTCACATTGTGATAGGTTGAGGAATGTGCAAGTTTTGGCCAATGTGCCAAAGAGGGGGAGATTCAAATTTGAAATTGAGAGTTAAATGCTAAGTGGGGGACATGTAAGAGAGAATTTATTGCCATGTTGGAACAGACAAGTCAACTTTCCTTCATATTCAAACTTGAGGAATATTCCCAAAAAGATGTCTTGTTGAGAGACAATGATGATTTTAATAAATCAATAAATTGATTTATTGGTGCAAGTGGAAAAAGCTAAAGGATGTGATAGGTGGTTAGATTAGATTAATTAGGATTAGATTATCTTAAATGATGTTTAGGCGATTTTGAATTATTTGATTTAAATACTTTGATAATTTATTTAAATCAAAAGGGATGGAAAATGCATTTGGGATTTTAATTAAATAAAGTTTGGTTTATTTAATTAAAGGGAGAATGATAGGCTTAAATTAAATAAAGTTAATTTATTCAATTTAAGTAGATAATCCTGATTTACCTAGTGAATGAACTTGATTTATTTAATGAGTGGATGAATGTGATCTTGGTTCACTTGATGAGTCAGATGAATATGACCTAATTAAATGCATGATGCTAATTTTGTATGTCTACATTTTTCCCCTCTTTGAAGCAGTGTACTTGCTATGTTGGTTCAAAAAATAATCTTACCCTTATCAAATTTCAAAAAAAATATGATTTTTTGGATGCCCCGGCAGAAAGAAGTACACAAGTATATTGCCCCCTCAAGAGATCGAGCGAAAAGATTCGATTTGAGGGTCGATCTCACGATAAAGAGGTTCAAAATGGATGGTTTTAAGATGCCCAGAATAATCAATATATATTATCCTAAACATCTCGAACTAAAACACGGAAAGGTATAACCAATCAATGCAATAGTCAACAAGTTGTCCAAAACACCCTCTATACATATCTAACAAAGCAAGTATTCACCAAGTTATTTTACAAGAATGTCCAACAAGCATAGCAGACAAAAGATAATGATCATTGCCCCATTCCTATTTCTCTAAATCCTCTATTCAGATATCATCGAGAAGTCCTTGGAATGAGCATAATAAGATAAGTCAAAAGATACAGATAAAGAAAACAAACAAGTTGATGTTCTTCAATACCACTAACCAAAAGGGAATGTGTTTTCAAGGATAGGAACCAAAACTATTGCCAAAAGATAATGCCCATTGTAGGAAGGATGCATCCTAGGACATGTTAGTGGATGGCGGCACATCATTTCAGTTATCCATAGTGCTCTTTCTAATAAATAATGCCCCTTGTAGGAAGGATACATCCTAGGACATGATGTTGTCAAATGATTGATATGGGACTAATTGGATGATGGGATATTGACACAAAGAATTGACCAACTTGCTTACGTACTAACTTAAACCTGAGACTTGACGTTTTGAGTTTTACTTTTAACCTGCTATACTTGTTTCTAACTATTTCACCAAAGGTTGAGGATGGCAATCAGTTTATTATGAGTGGTGTTTATTGCAGGTGCAAGCGAGATGAGATGGATGGATTTTTTCAAATATTTGGATGTTTTTTACTTTTTGCAATGTTTTGAGGCTATTTTTAGTATTTTTCAAGATTTTTAAATGTTTTGATTTTTGATTTTCTAATGTTTTGGGATTTTCTGAGATTTTGACCAAGAGACTAACCTAAAGAACTATCCTAGGGGACTCGAGGGCTAATCAACAGATTAGCCTTGCCTATGTTATACATGCAGAGACCACATAGTTCGACTGATGACTTGACCAATTTACAGATGACGATATACATGACGAAATGTTAGCTTATTATGACAGACTCCTAAAGGACCGACCTAAATGTCTCGAGGGATGATCAAAGATCAACCTTGCCTATGTTCAAGGCTTAGAGACCCGTAGTTTGACAAGACGACTTTGTTTTTTACTTTTTGAATGACTTTTTGACCTATTTTTTGGGATTTTGATGATTTTTTGATGTTTTTGGTTTTCTAATGTTTTATTTTTTTGGATTTTTTGATTTTAGGACTTCAAGAATATACACGAATCTGATCCGATGAGAACATGCCCCCAGCGTGATGCAATAGACTACTCTGATAAAGGCAGGACAAACAGACCTTGAGGGTGGGTTGAGTAGTATTAGGAGGGATCATGATATAAACACAAGACCAAGCTATGGTGTGGATGCGGGTGGATGAGTGATGGATGGAGATCTAGATGCGATGGATAATGGATGGATGATGCAGAAAAATCCGTAGAGATCCTGGTGGATGGATAATGCTTATTTACACAAGGCACTTGTTTGCCAAGTTTTCACCAAGGTACTTGTCCAGAGTGCCACCGAAGTGTTTTTCACTAGAGGACGATTTTTCTATTTACTATTTTTTATCCTTTTCCTGATTTTTTTTGAATTTTTTTCTATTTTGATTTTTTTGTTGTTACCAAGACGCCTGTTTGCCAGGTTTTCACCGAAGTAACCATTTTTTCAGGACATTTTCTAATTTTTTGGATTTTTTGGTTCTATACCTATAAAGATTTAGGCATAAAACTTTTTGAGATGAGAGTTATTCATGTGCTCTTGTAAAGGTTCCCCTTCGGGTGTTGAAAGTTGATATGCCCGTAATTTGTAATGTGCTATGATGACGAATAGTCCCAACCAATTAGGTTCAAACTTTCCTTTGCTGCCTGGGTTTGGGACATTCTTTTAATTCTCCTTCAATACTAATTCTCTGACTTGGAACGTCCTGCTTCTTATTTTCTTATTGTAGCTCCTTTTGAGTCTATTTTGATAGACTTGCAAATAATTCAAAGCATCCATACATCACTCATGTAGTAGCTCTAGCTCATTTAGTCTTGATACCCGGTACTCTTCATCCGTGATTAGGTTTTGCAGTGATATCCTGAGGGATGGGAGCTCGATCTCAATGGGGAGTACTACTTCTAATCCGTAGACCAAGGAGAAGGGGGTGGCACCAGTGGGTGTGTGGATGCTAGTTCGATAGGCCCAAAGGGAAGGATTAAGCTGTAAGTGCCAATCACGACCTGCGTCATTGACTGTTTTCTTAAGGATTTTCAGAATGGTCTTATTTGTAGCTTATGCTTGGCCATTGCCTTGGGGATAGTACAGGGTGGAGAAGCGATGTTGGATTTTGAATTTCTCACATAAGTTGCGGACATCTTTATTCTTGAATGGTGTCCCATTATATAAGATAATGGCTTGTGGAACACCATAGCAGCAAATGAGATAGTTCAGGATGAACTTTGAAATCTACTTCCCAGTTATATAGGTCATGGGTATGGCTTCCACCCACTTAGTAAAGTACTCCATTGTGGTTGTGATGAATTTGTGACTGTTAGATGAGGTGGGTGTGATTTTCCCAATGAGATCGAGTCCCCACTGCGAAAAGGGCCATGGTGTGACGATAGGAAGAAGCTCTAGAGCTGGAGCATGGATGAGGTCCCCATGCTGTTGACATTGTAGACACTTTCTGACATAATCATGTGCTTCTCTTTCCATTGTGGGCCAATAATACCCCATCCTCAGCAGTTTCTTGGCTATGGTCATCCCACTCGAGTGCAAACCACAGATACCATTGTGAACTTCAGTCAAAGCGGTTAATGGGCCTCCTCAGCATTTAGGCAGCATAGTAGGGTTCCTTCTATGCTTCTACAATATAGGGTATCTCCTAGGATGACTAATCTAGATGCCTTTTTTTACAAAGGTTCATTTTAGGTTTGAAGGTAGGTCAGCAGGTATGACTCCTATTTGAAGGTATGTATAAATGTCATGGTACCAAGGATCACTAGGACCAATGATTTTGCAGAAGAATTATGATTCGGGTACCTCGAATGTAGGAATGAGAAGCTTGTTGGGGATGTCCAGTAGGGTCCCAATTGTTTCCATGGAATCTGCTGCTCTGTTGTTGGCTCTAGGTATCTGCTCAAAAGTAATTTCGATGAAGAATTCTTTGAGAGTCTCCACCAATTTCTTGTATGGAGTGAGCTTGTCCTCCTTGGTCTGGTACTCATCATTCACTTGATTTATTATCAATTGAGAGCCTTCGTATACTCTGAGAGCTATAATGTTCCACTACACTACTATTCTGAGACCTGTGGTTAGGGTGGTCAGACAAACACCTACTTCTTATTTTTTCCCTAAAATTGAAGTACTACTGCATTGAAATTTCAAATTTTCACCAAATAGATTTAAAAACAAAAAAACCTAGTAGTTTAGAAACTACATTCAATTTACTACAGATTATATTCTTTAATATTTTTGAAATAATATAGATAACTTATTCAAATTTTTATGTCAAGTTTTCTAACTCTGATTTTTCTAAATTTTTTGCCACTTAAGGGCCTATTTTTTCCATGATGATCCTGCACATACCCAGCCGTCAAAGTATAGTTTCCAGTGGTCAGCCATGTTAAGATTGGAAATAGATTCATCTAGAAATTATGAGACGAGAGGATTCTTTGAATAAACTGGTGCTTCTGCCAGCTGGTCTGCAATGACTTGACCTTTGATTACCTTCTACTCCACATATTCTGTCATATTCTGACAGTATCATCACCCATTTAGCAATTCTTCCTGTGAGCATTGCTTTTGACAATAGATACTTGAGGGGGTCGATTTTGGCGATTAGTTTTATCTTGTGTGCCAACATGTAATGTCTGAATTTATGTGATGCAAACACTACCACTAGGCATGATTTCTCTATGAATGAATAATTTATTTCACACCCATCCATTATTTTGTTGATGTAGTAGATAGCCCTTTCTGTTCCATTTTCATCATGCTGAGCTAAGAGAGCTCCAAGGGCTGCTGCTATTGCTAATACGTAGAGAATCAATGGCTTTCTTGGGATTGGTGGCATTAAGACTTGTGGTGTCAGTAGATATATTTTGATTTTATTGAATGCCTCTTCACACTTGGTATCCCATTTGTACGCTACTCCCTTGTGGAGTAGGTGAGAGTATGGGTTTTTTTTGCTCGCCAACTGTGCTATGAATCTTTGAATGGATTGGAGCTTGCCTTGGAGACCTCTTAATTTCTTTAATGTCTTTGGTGCCTCCATTTCAAGGATTGCTTTTACCTTTGCTAGATCTACCTTGATACCCCTCATTGACACTATATATCCTGGTAGTTTTCTTGATTGTACACCGAAGATGCACTTCTTTGGGTTTAATCTGACCTTGTACTCTTCCAGCCTGTCAAAAATAGCACTTAGGATTTCTATGTGATCTTTTCTCTTTCTAGACTTAGTTAGAATGCCGTCAACATAATCTTCAACCATCTTATGGATAATATCACGGAATATCAATGTCATGGCCCTTTGGTATGTTGTTCATGCATTCTTTAAGCCAAATGGCATCATGTTCCAACAGTAAGTCCCCCATGGACAAGTGAAATCCATCTTATGTTGGTCCTCTTTAGCTATCATGATCTAATTTTATCCTGACAATCCATCCATTAGTGATAGCATTTCATGTTCGGCTGTCATATCTACTATCATGTCAATGTTTGGAAGTGGGAAGTCATCTTTCATACAAGCTTTATTCAAGTCTCTGAAGTATATGCAGATTATGATACCCCCATCAAGTTTTGAGATAGGCACCAGGTTTGACACCCATTCTAGATAATCTATCGGTCAAATGAATCCTACATCTAGTAGCTTTTTTAGCTCCTTTTTGACTAGTAAGGCAATCTAAGAGTGCATTTTTTAGAGCTTTTGTCTAACAAGATTTTCTTCTGGGTATACTGCTAAGTGGTGGACCATGATTTCTGGATCAAGGCCTGGCATGTCAGCATAGCTCCATGCAAAGTTTATTTATCTTTCTCTTAGGAATGCTGCTAGGAGCTCTTGTTCCTCTAATAATAGGGATTCTACATAGAATGTGATATGCAAGGTTTCCTCTATTCCTAGATTGACCATATTGCACCTTTCTGTTAGGACTGCTGATTTTTCTTGATGAATAACTCTAGAAGGAATATTGAATCCCCCATCCTCGGATGCCTCGGAGAGGTTTTCACCATTGGATGTGTCCTTTCTTTTTACTTTTTTCTAGTTAGAGACTGCCATAGTGTGGTTTTCACTCAAGGACTCGGATATGATTCTTAATTTTTCACTTTTGTGAATGAGGGATTCAATCATTTCCCCATAATAGGCATGTGTATCTAGCTCAATTATGAACCCTGCTTTGTGATCCCCACATGGAATGTTATCCCACAATCCCATGAATTTTGAGAGCGCCTCATCATTTTTGAATGTATCAAAAACTAGTGGTCCTCGTTGGTCGTAGTCAATGAGTTGGGGGTATACTAGGAGGATTTCATGATTTTGGTGGTCTGATTCAAAAGATAGGGTGCTAATCATGAAAAGAGTGGTATCCACAAATAGCCTAATTAATTTGGTCGTAGGATCCTCGTCATCGCTACTACTACAGAAATCAGTTATATCAAATGTATAGTTATCTAGGACATGACCTGTGGATACTGCTAGTCATAGTTTTGTTGCAGTTGGATGAGGAGGTTTATTAACCGTTCTAACTGGAGGACTCTGGCCACGTATGGTTATACTCAGAGGAGTACATCCAAGGCCAAGATTTGTTATTGCCTGCGTCTCCGGAATGATAGGTGTTATAAGCCCATTATCGTTTTGTCCCAGTCTTTGATTTCTGTTGTAGCCCATTGCGAGCATCATTTGCAGACCCTTGCTTCTGTCATCCATTGGTAAATGAGCTACTAGTCTCTCATCTTGATATAGCATATTTGATGGATCTTCCTCAATAACCTCTTGGCCAAGATCTCCTCACCTTGTGAATTTGGGATAGTCTTCAGGGGACGTTTGAGATGTGGAGGCTTCATTTTCTTATGGACGTCCCCATGATCTAGGAGATTGTGGTAATTCTCTGATCACAAAAGCATTGTTATGGAGCTTGTAGTTTCCACAATCGTTATCTTGGATGATGAGCTTGATGTTAGAGATGGTGGGAATGGCAGGAGTGACGGGTGTCTCTGTCGCAGAAGTGGATGCGAGAGTGGTGCGATCAATGAATGGTGTGGATGGACCCTCATCATTTTTTGGTACTTGGGGGATTTTATAGTACTTTGCTTCAAGGATTTTGCAAAAGGAGAATGGTTCGGGATCTCCATGGATGGTAACTTCTTGTCCCTCATGTGTGAATTTAACACATTGATAGAAAGTTGATGCTACTACCTTCATTGTATGAATCCATGGACGTCCGAGAAGGATGTTATACGGTAAGTCAAGGTACAAGACCTGACAAGTGGTTTCTATGAGAGCCAGTCCTACTTGAATAGGGAGTTTGATCATGCCTTGGAACACTCTTTCTTGATCATCATATGCTCTTATTGTGATACCCTTTCCTTTGTCAATAGAATCCTTTGGGATTTTCAATTTTTTGATGAGGTTGAGAGAACAAATATTCAAACCCGCACCTCCATCCACCAAGACTCTTTTGACTTTACTTTTATGTACTATGACTTCTAAGTGAAGCACACAGTTGTGAGATGGTTGAGAGGGGAAATCCTGGTCAGAGAATGTGAGGAGATTTGGCGTAATGATATTTCCGACCATAGCTTGGTATTGTTCTGCATCAAGATCTGTGGGGAAAGTGGACGAGGTCAAAGCTTCTTCAAGGATTTTCTGATGAGCAGATGAGATTTTTAGCAACTCCATGAGGGATATTTGTGCTGGAATTCTTTTGAGTTGATCTAGGACATTGTAACCATTAGGGACAGATCTAGATGCAGGGACTCTATTTGGTTGGGATGATCCTACGATGGTGACTTTTCCTCCTCTTGTGGTGACTCCACAATCGGCATGGGTGCCTTTGATGGTGATGACCGTGTAGTATTCATCTAGGGAGGCAACGACAGTTTCATATACATGATTCACATTTGTGTGGGTGCCTTTCCCTCTATCATTGTTGTTATTATTCCCTTTATTTCCATGGTTGGGCATTGAATTCATGTATATCTTAAGATCTCAGTTTCCTATTGGTTGTTCCATGTTTATAATCCTTTTATCGATGAGATCTTGAATTATGTTTTTTAATCTCATGCAACTATTCGTGGTATGGCCTTTGATTTTATGGAATTCACAGAGTTGATTCTCATTATACCGAGGAGGTTTCACATCCAGTTCTTGGTAATTCTCAAAGGTAGGAGCCTGGATGAGTTTTTCGTTTATCAACTTCTTCATGATGACTTCTAGTGGTTCCCCCAAGGCAGTGTATTTTCGCTTTGGATAACTCTTGTTGCGTTGAGGTGGTCCCCTTTGATCGTTGAGATTATTGATTGTCAGATTGTGGTTTGGTTGTTGTTTTTTTGTTGATTGTTTTGGTGTTGAATTTGGATTTGTGTTGTGAGTTCATTTTGGCAAGGGGCACTAATGACCACCTTGGCATCGACAACACCATCATTAGTGAAATTTGTGTTCCTTTCCCATGTGGGAGGTTTATCATTGTAATTGGAAGGTGGGCGGTTATTTTGTTGTTTAGGGTATGAAGTTGATCCCGCGAGTTGAGTCATAATGGCTCATTTGATGCTGAGCGCCTTGGGGATAAACTAGTCATATGTGTTGATCCCTTGAACCTTGAGATAAAATTCCAAGAGGTCATCAAGGATGGCTATGATGGTGCAAACTTGTTGTTCCTCGGGCATGGTCCATTTGCTCTGATTGGCCTTGGATCGCCATCGTTGTAGGAATGAAGCGAATGATTCACCCTTTCCTTGTTTCAGAGCTCAAAGTTCTTCTAGACTAACATCCATTGCAATGTTGCATGCATAATTTTTAATGAATTCATGCATCTATAATTTCTTGAAATGTTCTAATGCCTGTAGGTAGGCGAGAAAACCATTCCATAGCATGACCAGCCAAACTCCTGGGAAATAGCAACATCAGATAAGTATCATCATATGCGACCTCCATGCGATGAACCTGAAATTCCCTAATCTGATCTTCGGGGTTTCCTGTCCTATGATATTTGTCAAACTTGGGGATCTCAAATCCCTTGGGGAATGGTTTCATCACTAGGCTCCTATCAAATGGATAGGAGCACAAGTTTCTTGGTGTCTTTGTAGTTCCCCCTTATTGAAGATCGAGCACTTGTTGAGAGACCAACCTGATTTGTGTCATTACATCATTTTTTAGATCAGGGGGTGGGATGAATGTGTTCTGGGGTGTTTCAATTGTGGGTTGGATGGGTGGGTTGGTATGTGTGTTGTTTGATGGGATTTGCACATTGTGTCGAGCTAGGTATGCCTGCACCTACTGCTATATAAACAACGCTTGTTATTTTTCTTGTTATTGTTGCTCTAAGATTTCCTATCGTTGTGCTTGTTGCTACACTTGTTGTTGGACTGCTAGGATTTCTTATTATTGTGCTTGTTGTTGGGCTACTAATTCGGCTATTTCTTGCTGCTCTTGATATTGTTTTATTGCTTGTTGATATGCTGGCAATTGTGCAGCTTGTTTTTGTGCAAGAAGTTGTGCTTGTGCTTGTGCTTGTTCTACTTTATATTGGGAATTTTATTGAGCTTGAGCTTGTGCTTGGGCTTTTTCTTGTGCAGATTTTTTTTGTAATAGAATTTGGGCTTGAGCAGCCTGTTATGCTTGCCATGCGGCTTGGTCTGCTTGAGTGGCTTGAGCGGCTTGTTGTTGTTGTTGTTGTTGCAATAAAGCTTGGGCTTGTGCAGCCTCTTGTGCTTGTAATGCAGCTTGGGCTGCTTGAGCAGGTTGTGCGGCTTGAGCGGCTTGCTGAGTGGCTAGTTGCGCAGCTTTTTGTTTTTGCACTTGTTGGAATCCCCTTTGAAAAGCAGATTGTAATGCAATGTTGTATTGGTTTGATATGCTAGAAGTTGGTGGTGGCAAGGGTGGTGGTGGATTGGGAATGGTGTTTGTGTAGGTGGTGAGTGATGATGTCGTGTTGATGATTTGAGTGGTGGATGATGTTTTTGATGTGGTGGTTTGAGTGATAAGTGGTGTTGTTGATGTGATTGGCCCTTGAGAGACCATGCTTTGCAATGTTAGGGGGGTGTTTGATGATGTTGTGATTGCTTGTGTAGTTGTCATTTGTTGTTGTGATATTAATGACAATTTTTTAGCATTTGGAATAATGCTTTGATTGATATTTTGGATGTTAGTTTGATCAATACTTGGTAAAGGGGGAAGCCCTAAGCCAAGGAGTGGTGTGGATGATGATGGAAAAAGTGGAAGTGGTGGAAATGTAAGGGGTGCTAGTTCTTGCGAAAATGTTGTGGTGTCAAAAATGCCCCCTGGTCTAAACATGTCTCCTTCCTCTTGTGAATTTGTGAGGAGAGAAGTTTGAGGTGTTGCGTGGAAGAATGATGATAATGGATCATGATGGAAGGTGAGAGGAACATTCTTATGTAATGGGTTTTCGATTATGTTTTGTTCCAAGATGGTGTTTGCGTCCAAGTCTTGATTATTCACAAGGGGTTGTGTTTTAATAGCATTAGAAAATGCATTTCCCTTGTTAACATTGGGTTGGGTTGGAGAAAAAGATGTCGTGATCTACAGAATGTTTTGAGTGATGCTTTGGGATGGGGGTGTGGATGAGATGGAAAGTGTGGATGAAATTAGAGGCATGCCCTCCAAATATGGTTCCACTATAGAGCTCGTGTCCAAATCAAAAGTTAATTTGGCCCCTTGTTTTGCTAATTCAAGCATGTATAGTGAAGGGTTGAGTCTCATCATTGATATTGACAATTTTATGGTTTTCTGGATTCTGAAGTATTTCAGTGATTTCCTCATGTGTCATTCCAAAGGGTTTATTGATAAGATCTTCCTTTTGATGGTCTTGTGAAGATGTAGGAAGGTTAACTGTGAGATTTATAGACCCAATGGGCTTCATTTCAGGAGTGGTTTGACTTAAGTCACTTGTAGTATATATTTCTTTGTTGGCTTCCATGTTCCTCTTGTGTTGCGATCTAGTTTGCACCATAAAATAGGGATCAATATTCAAGAATATGGAAGGTGAATTCTTTAATTCTTTTGGATTGATCTAAATTTAGGTATAAAAGAGAAAATTTAGGGTAATTTAAGGATCAAAGGGTGAAAATGATATGGATGTAAGATGGATGTTTGATGAATGAGTGGAACTCTTAAGAAAATATTGAAGGGGTATGTTAAACTTTTAGGACTTGATTTATGATTGATTTGTTTTGGATTCGGATTTTTGTGGAATCATAAACTCTAAGAGGTTGGATGTTTTCCTAGAGTTAAATCATTCACAAGATGATAATTTTTCTGGGTGTGAGAAGAAGGATTCATCTAAACACTCCTATCCAAACAAGATGATTTTGATAATGAACTCCTAAATCCCAAGATGTTGGATGTTATCAAGGGATGAATTCGTTCACAAGTTTTGATAATTTGATCAAATATGTGTAGAAGGATGCATCAACACACATTGAATCAAACAAGGTGATTTTGGATTGATTTCAAATGCTTTGCCCAAAGTTTAACATAAAGGATTTTTTCAAGATTTTTGAAGAGTTTTTGATGAGATGATTTGGGTTTTTGATGTTCAAGGATGGATGAAATTTTGATTTTGATCCTAGGATGTACCTAAAAAGACACTTGTTTACTTAGACCTCAGTATTGAAGAAGATGCGATATTCTAAACAAGATGTTCAAACTCTCTAAAAAAGATTTGGGTTTTGGCAGTAATAGAATGAATACAAACCGGGATTGTTCCTTGAAGCCTTTCTGTAAAAGTTAAAAAGCAATCTTTGTCTGAATTCGTATACCGTTGAGAGGTGCTTTTGATGGGCTTTCAGACTAGGGGCTTTCACCTTTGGTTTCTTGATCTTGATTTTGCGTGAAATCATTGGAGACACGTGTGGGGTCCAATTGTCTTTAATCTTTTCTTCATGACTTTTTTTTACCACAAACAGTTCTTGATTAGGTTTTCAAAATGGATATTTCATGTCTCAACTTCTCATTTCACAAGGTATATTATGTGAAACTTTAATGAAATTAAGGCAAGGGTTACCTATTGTTTAACTTTAGTGGGAAAATTAAGATGTAAATTCAAGTGCTTAGAAACCTCTAAGGATGAAATCCCAAGGGAAAACAATAACACGAGAATTTGGTCAATGGTATTTGCCTCCTAAAGGGTTTGAAATTTTGATGATGATGTTAAATGTTTTTTTCCAAATTTTTTTGAACAAGCAAAGCATTTTGTAACCACAAGCAATATGACGTCCTAGCTCAATTGGTACATTTTTCTTAGTGGGATTGTCTCATGCCCTTTGTAGAAGAAGAGACGATTTTACATGCAACTAGGAGAGAGTATAAAGGTATGTTAACAATGAAGTCTTAACCTCTATACTTTAACCAAGATCAGACATGGCAAGTAACTTCTTGGAATCTAAGTTCCAATGCACCACTTTGATAAACTCGTTGAATGGATCAATTGGTCGCTACAAACAAAGGTTTTAGTTTGAACTTTTCATTCATGGAGATTGACCCATATGGTGAGAGTCCCTTTTCAAATCCATCTCGTCAGAGCCAACCTTGTGATATTGGATTTTATTCCAATACCCACATTTATATCCTGGTTGGAAATACTCTCGGGTTCAGAGTGTTACCGGTTGAGTCATTCCCTTGGGTGAGTACTTTCTCCCCAAGGCAGGCCCTCCAAGATAGACAAAATTTAATAAACTTATTCATAGTTTGATCAACCCTTGTTTAGAGACAAAGGGAGAGCACATGCAATAAGCTCACTCACACTCGCACAAGATTTTGTTCAATTTTAAACCCAAAATGAAGTGTGGAGATGATTGCTTTATCTTACCCTAAAATCATGAAAAAGGCCTTTTGATTCTCAAGATCGCTATAAAGCGTGAGAGAAGCACATACATCCTTTTCCAATGAGGTTACTTTAAGTAAGCTCTCACAAAAAAAAATAGCACATGTTCATTTTAGATCCCACAAAGCAATTATGTTTAAAGCACCAAAGGACAAATGAGAGACTTGCCTTGTTCAATTTGTTAACTTTAAACAAAATCTAGTCAATTTGCCTAAAGTTCATTTTAACCCTTTTGCAATGATAATTGAAAGCCTAGGTAATGTTCATTTTAAAGCCCAAAACCAAAGATGAGTTAGCCTAAAACAGAAAATTAAGGCGTAAGACGGAATCTCCAAGCATTAAAAAATGATTTTGAATTTCAATTTTGATTTTCAATTTATCGCCAAGTTCCTTCGAAGATCTCTTGCAAGCTCCTTGTGCAACGAAAAATGCTCCTTGCTTTTCCTATTCCAATAAAAAGACAATCATGTGAGAATTAAATTTATTTGTATTTAACCTCAAACAATAACATGATTCCAAATGATTTAGATGATTATGATAATAAAATGAGGATTTGTAAGTAAATCATTAATGATTCCATTTGAGAAAGTATCACACTTGTTAGCCCCATTCTTTCCCTTATCATAATCTACATCACTTAGAGGTATTGAGTCAATAACTCAATTAAAAGCATCCTTATAATCTTGAAATAACCATAATAATGTGACAATATAAACTTTGAAAAATCAATAAATTGTTTTACTAAATCAACCACAAATCTTTCAAAAAGCCTCATCATATTCTCAAATGTTGGCTGTCAAAATAATCATAATAAATGTGATAGTAAAATTATGACATTTATTATAAGATCAGTAAGTATATAGTACGAGAGAATATTGAATTATGAGTGAATAAAAATGCACTCAATCAACTCAAGTCAATTACTAAAGATCTTCATTCAAAACATCTATAATTAAAAGCTTGTCGGAAAGTGTTGCTTTTAAATTTCAATATTGTTGGTTGACTTTCTATGCGTCAAAGACAACAGCCTATTGCCAGCATCTTCACAGGAAAAAAAAAAAAAGAAGTCAGATACATCTTAAAATTAAATACCTATCGCATCTCCTAATGAAGTTAATACCGAATAGATTCACCCACCCAATCAGAAAAAAATATCAAAGCAAGTGAAAAAGGAACAAGCATTTAATGATAAAGACAGCAAGGTAAACAATAATATCTGAAAACCAGTGTTGTTTATGATGGCATGATGTGCTTGCAAGACACACGCCTCCTTTAAAAAATTTTGTGTTAAAGGCACAGGCATGATGACATTGAAGAAGTGTAGGGAGTCTCCAATTTCCTTCCAGAAAGCGTGCCAAGATCAGCCATATCTCATAATCTACTTTGACATGTTCTCAGCCTTTGCCAGGTTATATTTGATGGGATGTGAGCACCATAAATAGTCACGCATCATGGCTATGCGTATAAAGCTCCCAAATGGTAGGCTGCTCATATAAGACTACCAAAGTCAAGAAAACAACACAATCAAATGCAACTATCGTATTAATTAAATGCTTACTTTAAGATCATTTTTGAAGATATTGCAAGTTCGTCAAGTCCATGATTACAAATGTAAAATTAAGAGAACTAGTTTATCACCTCAGAAATCATACCATAAAAACATTTTGGTGTACCTAAATAAAGATGATACTTTGTTACTGAGGGTCAGACAGCAAAGAATGGTATGTGGCGCCAAAATCTAATGGGTCTTCTTCACAGTACTAGCTTTAAATATCATGATACTCAATCACCTAAAGACGTCTTAAAAGGAGGCGTGGTGGACGTATCAAAGAAAATTTAAGAGGCTTTTGATGGTTTTTGAGTGTCAGACAATAAAGCAATCCTGCGCAACTTTTAACAGGTACTTTGTACAACATTTATGGCTATAATTGATAGATCCAACAGCTTCTTCATTAAGCTACAAATCATTACCTTTAATCATAGACCTTTCTTTATGTAAAAATAGTGCCTAAACGTAACTAAAGGTCACTTAAGAAAGCCTAGGCAGGGCGCAAATCATTTTTCAGATAATGCTCTAGTTCCCTGATATTGCATATGTCATGGTCAACCTCCAGGTGACCAGATTTGGCTTCATTGATCATGCGTAACTAGCAGTTCAAAATGAAATCTCTGGCAGATGATGTGCTATGTAGGCTCCATCCTGTCTACCTATACCAATAATTCTATCAGACAATCAAAAATAAATCTTTCATAACATAATTTAGATTGATTGAGAATCCCATAATTAATGGGAAGCCACCTTTAATAACATTGGTGCCCACCTATCTTTAGACAAATTTGAAGATATAAAACATTTATTCCTTGCACCTAAGTAACAACAGCTTCATTTACTATCTGATCTCTCTCATCTTGTTTACCAGATACATGTGTTTGAGCTTAGGAGTGATTTACAACTCACACATATGCAGACCAATGTATTTAATGATGCATTTGCAAAGGGACTTGAAAGTGTCAAAGAAAACCAGGTGATGTGGAGGATGCAAACATTCAGAACAATATGTTGTCCTCGAAGCTAGTTGATGGTCTAGTAAAATCATCTTCCAAACAAAATGGTTCTAGGGAGGAGCATAATCACAGAGGAAATGGTTATATATCATTCTACGGTCAGAGAGCTAGTGAAGCTGCTATTGTTTATGAGCATGGTGTAGACATTGAAGCCCTGATGCCTAAACTTTGACATTCTGACTACTATACATGACCAAAGATACAAGAACTAGTAGCAAAAGAATGTGTTGAATGAGGCTATTGCCGCCAAGTTAAGGACTTTGTTGTTGGAAGGAAAGGCTACGGGTCTGTTTAGTTCATTGGAGAAACTGATGTTAAGCGACTGGATTTAGAGATAAACTATTTGACATCAAACATCTTTATGAAGAATGTGCATAAATACGCAACCGGGCATTTTCTAGATTCAAGACTTCGACTCAAATAGTGAATGAGAAGCATATTTTTATTGTCTACTAAAATGTACTTTCCTGCCAAAAACACGTGAACACATTAATGGATCAGGCAATATCACAGCTTCTGATGCTTGAGTTATGTTCCAGATGAAAACAAAGCATGAGAGTCTCTACCGTCTTATTGTTAGATTGATCAAAGAAAAAGAAACCTTTGGTGACTATGTGTGACAAAAAGTAGTTTATCTCATGAAAAAAAAAAACTTACAAGTAGAAGTTAAATGATTTGCACATGGATGAAACAGAAATATGATCAAAATATAAAAAAATTGACAGCTATTTGTCATTCACAAAGGCAAAGAGATCCAAGAGTTAAAATGGTTTTTTTCACGGGAACTTGCTTGAAATGTTCTGACATTCGACAAAGACCAGACGCCATAGTGTCACATAAGAATGTCACTCAGACTCTTAATGTAGTTACACCTTGAGGATGGAAAAATATTCATACACACAGAGAAGATAGAAAACAAGAACATACAATTCAGAGTGTAGTTTTAGAATTTTTTTTAATTTATTTTCAAATAACTTATTGTCTCACATCAGAATGCTAGCAATGAAAGATACCAGATAGATTAAGATAACTCTGCATAAAGGTACGAACCTCTAAAAAGAAAAGCATACACAAGGCATGCAATCTGTTTGAAGGAATTTTTCAAAGAAATATAAGCTGAATCTCTCTAAAATAGATTTATTATAGAGGTTGTAGAAACTTTCATAAATTCTATGCTAATGAACACTTAGAAGTAAGCTAATGCATAGAAAATGTGAAAAAAAATAAAAATCCATGAGCCCTCCTTCTAGCGCCATGATGAAGCACCAGAAAATCTGCAAAACACTCATAACCTCAAATGCACATTAAATAATGGGTTAGTCATATGCAAATTTATCAAATGCTTCTATGAAATAACAATGTCATGCTCCAAAGATGCAAACAAATAACAAAGAAGATCAAATAAACATATAGAAGCAAGACAAGTACCTATTCCATATTGGATTGGTGTCAATTGTGCCAATGACCCTTTCCCAATCCTTGCTCAAACTCAAATGATGCAAATGCAATGGTGATGGACAAAATCAGTTCTCAACTGAAAAGAGTGACTTTCCATGAGATTTGTGGATGATTTGATGAAGGATGAAGCTTTCATTTATAGATTTTCAAATTGGAAGAGATCTCAAAATAGAGCAATGTGGGATAATGATTTGACCAATGAGATGAAGCCACTTGTCACATTGTGATAGGTTGAGGAATGTGCAAGTTTTGGCCAATGTGCCAAAGAGGGGGAGATTCAAATTTGAAATTGAGAGTTAAATGCTAAGTGGGGGACATGTAAGAGAGAATTTATTGCCATGTTGGAAGGGACAAGTCAACTTTCTTTCATATTCAAACTTGACGAATATTCCTAAAAAGATGCCTTGTTGAGGGAAAATCACTACTAGTTACCTATCTAGTCCTTACCATGTATTTTGCATCTAATTTACAAATCACTACTAGTTACCTAATCAACACAAATACATGACTTTTATATTTTACATTCAATTCCTTTTACTAGCATCACCTTAGTTATTCTTGGAATCAACATTGGAATCTCTGTGCCTATTGGCTCATACAAGTCATCTACTTACTCTTCCGCCCTGCTGTAGAAGCCACCGTTGATGGCAGTTCCGCCCCCAAGAACTCTTCCCCTTACCAACTGTACATTCTCATCTGACACAAATCCCTCAGCTACATAAGGGAATTCACTGGGATCCCCAAGAATCTTGAAAAGGCCATTCTTCTCTTCGACGTCAGGATTTCCATAAGGAGAGTCTCCCCTTTCCAATAGCAAAACAGAAAAGTGCTTTGACAGTGTTGCTGCCAGAGGGCAACCTGCTGTACCTCCTCCAACCAAAATGTAATCAAATGTTCTTGCAGTTGCCACTCGACCGTCTACAGTCATAAACGGATGCGGATACTCTGCACACATCACGCACAAGAAGTCCGACATCAATGTTATATGCCAATGAGAAATGATTCAATTTTTAATCTGCCTCTCTCTAATAGAAAATATTGATTTGAAACAAAGGATTGAAGGAATGTAGTCACCCAAATCCTGTTTCGCTACAGCTGACCAGTAAAGCTGCTGAAGATTTGTAAAAATTAGCAGGCATGAATGAAGAAAGAATAGAATCTCCATACTCACTATTCGATCTCTTGTATAGATTTGAAATTGAAATCGATTTAGCTGCATTTATAGCTTCACTTCTTCTAATCGTGATTTGATTGAACTCAAGTTTTAGATAATCATAAATTGTGAATAAACCTAGCAGATAAATAAATGTACAGCATAAACTAACTTATGTCTGACCTTATCCATTCATTTATATTTAACCCGCCCAATAGTTTTCGGTGAAAGGGATATTGTTTTATGAGGAAATTGAAAGGTGAGAAATAATTACAAAATGGAGTCCATTTAATAAACTCCATTTCACACATTCATTTATGTTTTTTCTATTTTCTATTGACTTTTTTTGTGTGCTTTCCCATGGGTGGCATATGTTTTTTCCGGTTACCTTTCTTTATCAAAATAGTATATACTTTGCACCTAATTTTTAAAAGTTATTTGTGTAGGCTAACTTTGTTTGATCTAATCCATCCATTTGTAGTTAACCCATCAAATAGCTTTCCGCAAAAGGGATATTATTTTATAAGGACATGGAAAGGCTAGAATAATGACAATATGGAGTGGTTTGAATAAACTTCATTTCACACATTTATTTATTAGTTTTTGTCAAGGTAGGAATATTTATGCATGCATTGCACTCAATTTTTTTTCATTAGTTTAATCAATCATCACATAAAATTTAAAAAAAAAAGGAAAAATTCTATAATCTATATTTAATTTTCTATTTTAAATAATTGTAAAAATTTCATTATGTTTTTTCATTGGTTCATATTGAGAACTGTGAGTCCAAAATTCAATTTTAAAAAAAAATTATATCTATATTTAGCTAATTCATTCAATCAAATGTCAACTATATTAATTGCTTGAATGACATGAGCACTGTTGTATATGTGATACGTTTTGGCATTATTGTGCACCTTTTATTGGTTGATTTTTATTTTTATTTTTTTTATATTGAACAAAGCAATTTAAATTACAAGAACGTAGCTACAAAAGTAGCTGGAGTAAATAGTGATACAACAAAAGAAAAGTCTCATATCTGAGCCACAAGGCTACACTAACGACTCTTACATAAACTGCACATCATATCTACCAGGCTGAGTTTACTATCAAGCTAAAATTGCATAACTTGATCTTTGATATGCTATAGACGGTACTTGACCCACTCATTCTTTTTGCACAAGACTTGAAACTGCGAGAAAAAACAAGCCACCTGAAGAAATATATCATAGTAAAGCCTTACAACACCAGTCAGAAGATAATAGTCATTAGAAGACATAGCAACACATCTGTTATTCCATATATTTCTTAAAATAACCTGTTGAATAGAATCTGCAATCACATCGTTTTGCATACAAAGGCCAAGAATAGCTTCTTTCCAATTCAATGCATGATTAAAAATGATGGGAAACGTATAAAAACAACAAGCCATTGTTTCTTAACATGAAAACAGTACGAAAAGATATGTTTCAAACTTTCAATATTATGACAAAAAGGATAGCTAACTGGTTGGACCATAATACATCTCAATCTATCTTCCATAGGTAGTTCGCAATGTAATATTTTCCAAACCGACACCTTTGTATTAAATCCGGCTTTAGATTTCCATATTTGAGCACTCATTTTAGACCAAAACTTGGACCTAAATTTGAGCACTCATGTTAGTCAAAAGGACATAGTCAATTTGAAATTAAATCTATATGTACGATAAAATAATTTCATTAAATTTGAGAATGAAGGATTTTAATTTTATGTTGATTAAAGAATTAAAATTTGTACAAATATATGATTTCTTCAATTAATTATCAAGCAAATATTTATACAATGTACTAAGATATATAACATACTTAGAGAGTTTCTAGACTATGTAAATATCTTCTTATGTTATTATCGCCAACGAAAGTGGTTCATTTGTCATGAAGCATTACAACCCCTAATAAATAATTATATGATTCAAGTTTGTATGTAGTTGTAAGACATAATGTTAATGCAATAGCGACTTTTGGACCATAGAGCATGGCCTACCATCCACTTGGTTGTTTGCATGAAAAATGTTTGATATTTATAAATAATAATAATTAATATGTAATGTGGTACTTCCTCCTTGATCTTTGATGCTGGGAATAGTTTTAAGCATGAATGTTTATTGTAGGTTTCCAGTACTCAATTGCATGATCTTGATAAATATTTAATTGATTTTTATAAAAAATAGATGGTTAGACTATGTCTTGTAATGTCGCCCCTTTGGTAGAAGTTGTTTGCAATGTGTTACAAGCTCAATGTTGATTCTATGCAGTTCTTGAGGGGGATAACATACATCATACATGGTGATATATTTTTATTATGCTATGGTTCTTACAAAAAAAAAATACAAATTCTAGTATCACTATTACTTTATTGTTTGTGCCTATCTAAGTCGTTACCATGTATTTTCCATCTAATTTACAAATCACTACTAGTTACCTAATCAACACAAATGCATGTCTTTTATATTTTACATTCAATTCCTTTGACTAGCATGACCTTAGTTATTCTTGGAATCAACATTGGCATCTTTGTACCTATTGGCTCATACAAGTCATCTACTTACTCTTCCATTAATTCTCATACCAATAAATCTATGTATCTAATTTTAGTATTCATTGTATCAATTTTACTTTTTAAGATGTATGATTAGAAAATATTTTCATATGGTCCCTAAAGGAAACTGCATTGAATTGGTTCTTCTACATTCCTTATGATTCCATTAATTCATTTGAATAAATAACAAATCAATTTCTATCACTTTTAGGATAATATTAGACCCCAAGTTTCATTTACTAACTTGTTTCAATATATGCAAGTGTAGTATCATAAATTGTACTCCCTTTTAGGTGATAGCACAATTTCATCCTTACTTTGGACCTACTTTAGTGACCCTTGCATTAATGTATTTCAACATTCTCTAATCAGGCCCTAATTCTCTAAATTATGCATCTCTTGGCTCTTTTAATCATTTTTCAAGAAATTGAAAATAGGAAACAAATTCATTCATTTGATGCTTTGTCTACGACTCCTTAATTCTTAAAATATAGCTCTAGGAAACTGGTGCCTAGGGTTCCTATCGCCACTTATTTTCACTCCAAATTAAAACATGTTTAAGGCGGCACTTTATTATTTGAATTTCAAATATCCATTGTCAACTATAAAGATTATTTTTTTGTGAAATTGGACTAATAGCCTGTAAATACCTAGTATTTTCACAATTTGAAAACTAATTGGAAGAATTGAGAAAGAGAAGAAGAAAGAGATCATTACATTTTTCCAAATACATGTGACTACAAGTTGTTAAGCATATTTTTATATTTTTGAAGCTTTGTTTCAATGATTGGATTTTTATGAAAATTGAAGGACATGATGGAATCAAGGTTTCAAAAGTGCTCTTAGTAACTTTTTACAAACTAATGACTTATTTTCAAAGGTTTCTCATCTTCAAGCTCCATGATGCACTTAAGGTTAAGAGAACACAACTTTTATCTATCAAATCATTAGTTAAGTGTGAAGGTAGAAATATCAAAACATGGATTTGACTAAGGGAAAATCCTACATAGCCAACCCACCATTTCTTTTGTAGATTTATTGTAGGTCCAAATATAGAGAAAAAATTTTGCAGATAAAGAATTAGAGAGAATAAGGAGAATTATAGACACAAATTTTCAAATCCGTAACAAGCCTACAAGGACATAAGCACCCTGGGTGCCTTAATCTTTCCAAAAAATACTTCAAATTTATAGGATAGGTGCATAGAACTCAAACTTTCTTGGATCTAGTGTCATTTTTTTCTTTACATTTTTTCTCCATTACCAAAATCTTGCATTTTCATATTGGGAAACATAGTTTAATTAGGTTAATACAAGAAATTAAATTCCAATCAATTTCCAAGGCTCAAAAGGATTAGGTCCAAGGATGATTGACTCACCCATGAGGTTGCAAGTAAATCTAATCTCCTTGTTCATTTTTATCATAATGTTCTCTTGAGATAAGATTGATGTTAGCATTTTATGCATTACGTGTAGGATCCTTTTTCATCAAAACATTTTGGCGAACCCAACATTTGAACATTATTGTAGATCTTCTAATTTTTTAGCATCATTTAGACCTAAAATAGGATTCATTTTTCAAAATTTTCAAAATTTTAGTCTTTTTTTTGCAAAAAATATACTTGCATTTGATAGAAATAGTATCATTTTTCTTAATTTTGTTTAAATTTGTGAAAAAATGTTGCATTTTACTCTTGGAAACTTTCATATATCTAGGTTAATTACAATCATGACATAATTGGGACAAATTACCTTTCATTTAAAAAAAATAAAAAACCTTAGGTTGTTCGACCACATTACAAAATAAGAAAAATCACAAAATAAAAATAAATTTAATTCAAAACCTAGGTTTTCACACTGTTACAAAAACATTTCCTGACATTGGTACCTCTAAAATTGAAATCTCATACAAAATCCACTTAGGAAATAGGCATCTTGGGTGACCTATTCTTACTAAATCTATCTCAAATTTGTGGAGCAAAATCACATCTGTTATGAATTTGCAAATCTAGAGTCTTATTTCAAGATACTTTTCTGTAACATGTCTGTAAGTCTATTTTCAGTCCCAAATTTTCTTAACACGTCTAAACCTAAATTATAATTGATGTTTGATGATTAATATTGGAGAGAGCATAGCCATATGATGATGTAAAATATCTTTCGATAAGTATATTATATACCTATGAATCCCTTTAGTTATGATGACTTGGCTATATTAGATGAATCCCTTGAGGACTTCATCTCACCTGTAGATCATCTAGCAAACCTTCTAACAATATAGTACACCAAAGAATAATTAATGCAATCATACATCAACTCATCATGTATCCATTCATGTAACAATCTTAAATTCAAACCAAACCCCTTCTTTTCATAGGACAACCTCTAAAAACCAAAAAACCTTCAAGTCGTATATTCAACTATGCAAGGCAATCAACCCAACATAATTATGCAAGTAATGTGTCACAAAAACAATAGTATCATGATGAACTGTTGATACATATAACATAAGGAATAACACAAAACCATGAAAAACACAAGCCATGCTATCATCGATACCACTCCCATAACCAAATGATGTAGTAGTTGTGCTTGAGAGTATGAATTCTACTAATGTGGATATTATTCTTCCACAAAGTGAATTACCCACTTTCAAAAATAAAAAATAAAATGATGGTCTAATGATAATGGTTGTTATTAACAAGAATAAATTATGCATACCATTAATAATAATGGTTTAGGACTTCGACAAAGTGAAAGTTTCCCACGCCTACAGAGAAGCCAATAAGGTGGCTGATTCTTTGCCAATGAAGGGGTTAAGAAGGGCAGGGAAAACACGTGGAGGAAGAATGATTACCTCCATTCTCAGGTGAAAGCGCTAATTTATTATGATTAAATGCATGGAAGAGAAGTTTTTCTTCGCCATGATGAAGCAGATAAAGATTAGGTACGTCGATTTCATTAGATTTGATGGGACTGACGTCATTTTTTTTTTCAAGAAGAGTTTCCGGCACGCTTTCTAGGTGTGTGGTAAAATACGCTTAAACGGGACCCAGAGCAACTGTAGGGTATGGTATAACAGAGCTTTGAAGAGGGGTGGAGAGAGAAAACGTCTTGAGCCAAGCTATTTTCAAGAGCACAGAAAGAATGCTAATGCCTGGGAAAATATTGATAAGGGAGGTTTAGTCCCATATTTGGAAAAGCTCCATGGTACTGATGAGATGGTGCTGGACTATTTCGCCAAAAACTGGAAAAATGGTGAGATTGTATTGTTTGGCAGGAGTGTTAAGCTGAATGAGCAAATCATCAGTGAGATTACTGGTCTTTCGACTGAGGGTGTGAAATTTTATAGCGACCGTCGGTTCTCTGATGAAGCGGTCATCAGATTTCCTAAAAAAGATAAGGAGAAGGCTAAGCTGGTTAAGGTTGCCAATAGCTACTTTGATGTGGAGTCCATTAAATCAATCTAGAGGAAAGTTTTAAGAGTCATTATGGAGTACATTACGGTTGATGGGCGCTTCACTAGGGCGTATTGTTATCACTTTGCCATTTTGAACCACTTTCGTCACAAGGTGCAGAGGAAAGATTGACTAGGTTGGAATGCAATATGTCCAAGATTGGGAAAAATATCAGGGCCACTATGGAGAATAATCATAAAATTTCCAGGCACAATGCCATTATTATCAATGCTATGGTGGAAAAGTTAGAAAAAAATCAAAAGGGCTCGCTGGTCATGGACTTGGATGCGGACAGAGGTTGTAGAAAATCTGTTGTTGAAGGGATTTCGACTCTCACCCAGGCTAATACGAAGAGGAAGGCCCCTGCTTCTCCACACATGGTTCAAATCCTCAAGCAGGGGTTACAGGATATGAGTGAAGCTCAAAAGGAAGCCGAGGAGTTGATGAACACCTTGGAGTAGTGCTGCTATGATCGTTTCTAGCTTTTTGGCGATCCTTTTTTTGGACCCTGTTGTCTCTTTTTGCTGTCGTTTCCTTTTTGGGACAACTTTCTGTTTGTTCGGACTTTTTATGTTCTATCTTTGTTTGTTTTAAATTTGTGGTTTCAGGTCCCTGTAAAACCTATTTTTTCCTTTTCAAAAACAATGGTTTAGGACTTAATGTTTGTAGTTTCCAACTTTTGAATAAAATTGGAGCAGACAATATTTTAATCCAACCCGATGCTTTGTCTATCTATTTTTTTGATAATGTGGGAAGACAACAACTTTGTGTCATAACATTTATCGTTAATCTTTTCCTTGATGTTTCATAAACTCCCATCAATGTCATGCCTCATAATATTTTGTATAATCTTCTTTTGGTTAGACCATGGATTCATGAGATGAAAGGTGCACACCTTGAAAGATTCACCATTTAATTAAATACTCATACAAAAATGATATTTACATGGTAGAATTTGATCCTAAATCTACTATTTTTTTACAAATTGAACTTAGAATAAAGATTCCTTTTAGAACATTGATAAAAAATCCAACAATGTAACCTATATAAATTGAATATAAGATGAGTGTCTTTCATCTATGTAAAATTTGTTGGATGATTATTAACGATCACTAGATTGCATACCTACATCTATGGGAGAATAGAATATTTGGCCATCAGAAAAAGAGAAAGAAGTTGTGGTAGTATCAGCACAACTTATCATGGAAACATTAGAACACTAGAATCCACAAGTTCTAGCAATGAGGAAATCACAAGCTACACATCCAATTACGTTGAAACTCATTATGAGAATCAACCTTCCTCAAAAGAAATGGAAGACACTGTTTATGGAAGAAGGTATCAATTCTTGAATTATTTTAGCTATAATTGAAATAGATGTTGTGCAAAATAACAAGGTGTTTGTGTCCCTATAGAGTTAATGTGCTAGAAACAACAAGGGGTCTTGGGTATTATCCTTCAAAGATAACAAAAGCATCAGAAATAACTTCACTTAATGTCAATTCCATCACACAAGATTCTCCTATGAAAAGTTTAAACTTAGTGCACCCTGAAATGATAAGACACTACATGTGATGGTGAACTTTCAAAATGACGAGCCTCTATTAGAATGTTTGGGTATGTATGACACTTTACCTAGCCATCACCGTAATTATAGATTTTCCTTTTGTTTGAATGCTAAATTATACTTTGGGGTTCAATAATCCTAATTCTATGATGGTGAACAAGATGAATCTCAAATAATTCATCATGTTTTAGATTTTAATGCATTACTTCTAGAGGGCGCCATAAACATACCAATGGACCCATCTAATTAGCAAATGGTGGTGCGAATTGGAAAATTTTATGATGATTAGAAAGAATATCATGCAACATTTTTATATACTTGCCTAGAAAATACTTGGACTTATTCAGACATATCGAGTATTGACCCTAAGATAGTCACAGATAACATTGTTTCAGAAAAAGATTCTAAAACCATTAGAGAAAAGATATGCAAGATGAATCCTAAAGTGGATTTATTAATTAAGGTTGAGATTGAAAATATTTTATAAGCTAGTTTCATCTACCCTATTTATTATTCACCTTGGATATCTAATATTGTTGTTGTGGTGAAACACTATAATAAAATTAAAATCTGTAAAAAACTTTGTGATCTTTGTTCATCATGAAAGCTTGCATTTCTCCCAAACAACATTATAAGAAATTCAGTGAGTGGGGGACCTAATTGTGCCTCACTGAATAACCTCCAATATTTTTAGAGAAGTTAGCTCTTCTTTGTTATTTGGGGAAAAGGGAGAAGGAAATGTAAAAAGGAAAACTTGATTGCGGCGATGCGCCAAATCTTTTACAATATTTCAAAAACTCTAACAACTCTATTTTCTGATAAAGTGAACATAGAATGCCACAGACCCCTCATTTTTGGAAGGAGAACAAGAAACTAAGCCCTATGTGAGCACAAAGAAGTCATTCAAATCCTACCATGGGAAGCAAACATTAAGGTTCAAATAGAAAACAAAATCCAAATTCAAACAAGGTACATTGGATTTTCAGACGTTGAGTTTCCTTGATCATTAGAGGTAGCACCAAAGTGCATGTCACTTGTATGGTTGTATATACGATCTAAGGTTGAATCCATATCTTTATGTTTACATCGAGAATGTGTGGCGACCATAAATGTTTGGTTTGGAACTTGTTTTACTTTTTTGTTTGGATTTTTCTAGATTTAAATTTTTGTTCGTATTTTGATGTTTTTGTATGAATGCAAACTAGTATGAATGTACTCAACACTTTTGGGATTTTTCAATTTTTGGAAAATGAGAAGTACAAGACTAAAAGGAAGTTAAACCTATGTCTTTTATATTTTTTTCTTGATGAGATTTTGCAAATGATAAAGAAATTGGATTTCTAACTTGTGATCCAAAAAGAAGATTACCATGACATTCTTTTGGATTGGACTAACGTAACCAAGAAAAAATCATAAACCTGCAGTGATGATGGTTGTTTTCATAGAAAAAGTGAGTTCATAACTAGAATCGTGAGTTGAAATCCAACTTTTGTTGATGGGAAATTTTTTGTAAAAATGAGGATTTTATGATTTTCAAAAGATGACGGAAGACTAGAATTCTAAATTTGCTTTGGTTTTTAGATTTCAAGACGGTTTAAGATATGATTTCTAGGACTTTGTTATGACATAAAGAATGTAATGTTTAATCTAGGAAAATGAAAAGTTTTCTAAAAACTGAAAAAGGTGACTCTATTATGATTTTAGATTTTATGTAAAAGGAAGTCAAATTTGTGCATGTAATAAAAATAGACCTTATTTTATCTATTGAATATATTTACCATATATATGATAGATGTGATGCATAGACTACAAATGCATTACCGAATTTAACAAAATTGTGGTGTTCTCTACAACAAATGCATTGTAGAAATTGACATTTGCAACTCAAGAATAGATCTATTAATACTGTTAACTAAAGTGGGTTACAAACCTTCCAAATTTATCACAACATATGTAGTGCCAAATACAATATATATGTTGTAGGAAGTGATAATTATGACTTTCTGATAGACAAATGAGTTACAAAAGCTTATAGATGTGTCTTACTATTTCTAAAATATACATACACAATTACAAAGCATAATCTAACGAATTCAATGCATCTGTTTTGTCAAAAAAATCTCTAAGGATTCATATATGAATTTGATTATTTTTATGATTTTTATTTGATTTAGTATTGAAAAAATAGAAAATATTACTTTAGGCTTCTACAATAACGATTTGTAGTGGAGGTACACCTAAGAACACCATGACATATGACCAACGCAAGACCAAAGTCTCTAACGCATGTCTAGAATCATCCAAGAGTATTGAGGAGCACTCTCTATGGAACAAGTGGATTGAGCTCAGCTTTGATATTTTTCTACTTTATATATCTCACTGGAGATGTGTGCTTCAGTTCAAACATTGGGGTGTACTCCCAAGTAGCCTTCCTACTAAAAATAAAAATGGAAAGCTCAATTGTTGTTATTTCTCATTACCCAAGATCATGCAAGTTCACAAGGGGAGAGGATACTTTGAACAATATGATATCAATTGACTAACACATGTTTTCAAGTGCAGAGGACACAGTATACACTCACTTTTTTAATGCAACAATGTAAATGTTCAAATTTTATTTAAATTTTATAGCACCAAAATGAAGTGTTGCATGTTTATTTTTCATTTTAAACCCAAATTGAAAGGTGATAGTTGTATGTTCTTTTTAGTGCACTGAATAAAATATTCATGTTGCATCTAAATTTTAAATCAACAAAATGCAATATTAGCATTGTTCTTTGTAAAGCACCAAATCAAATCTTCAAGATTAGGTTATTTTTAAAGCGCTAAATAAAATTCTCTAGATCTCACAAGTGACCATCTCAAGATAAAAATAGGAGATTAGTAACATAAAATATTTACCATAATAGAAAATAGAGTGCAAAAAATTGGGCATCAAAATTGTAATTTACTAGTCAGTTGCGGTCCACAGCTGGACGAGTGCGATGCAAGAAATGCCAACTGCAAATTTGTATTCAATGGTTGCATTGTTTGTAATGTCAACTACGACTTTGTATTCAACAATTGTAGTGCTCAGGATGTCTACTACAGTGTAGGAAATATCGATTATGGTGCATTTTTTCAGACCTGCACAGACACACATTAAAATGTGATAGATGTGGCTCATAAATATTTGCATGTGTCATGCAAGAACACAAATGCATTGAATCTCTTGACGATTGCAGTGTTTTGGTTAGCGAATGTACTTTTCCTACAAATCAAATGCGATGCACTTGCTTCAGCTAAAATTTCTAATATTTGCACAAAAAGTCCATTAGTTCACGTCAAGTTCACATCTACCTATGAAATATAAAAAAACAAAACAAAATTAGAATCAATTAAGTATTCCCATTGTCTTGACTGTGTTTCCTTGACTTACTTTCATAATTCTCCTTTGCTCGCTTTCCTCTAAGTTTATAATATGCACTTCTTTTACCTTAAACCCAATTGTATGAGATGATAGAAATGGTGTGAAATTCCAAAGTTCCTGGTTAGTCATGAATGGGATATAAAGGCTAATTTTTCACAAAATCTTTTAATTTGAACCAATTATTGAGATCAAGAGGTGATTGATCGAGATTTAGGGCTAAGAATCCTTAAGAGGAATCGAATGCCTTGTTAATTGAATACAACTGGCCGTAGCATTTTAGTTAACTAGTTACATGAAAAATATATTGAATTGTTAACTAAGAATCTCAATTAGTTGGGAAACTTTATTTATTCAAAGACTCAAAGTGAGTGGGAGTGAAGAGAATTGCTTGATTAGTGAACTAAAATTGATTATCCAATCGAAAACAAGAGTGTGTTAGTTATGGAAGAGGGAATTATGCATAGATAATAATTAATTATTTTAGGAATGTGCAAGTGATGATTAGTTAATAAATAAAACATTTATTCACTAATATTAAGTGGATAATGTTGAGGGAAAATGGGAGAGTTAAATGATTATTTAACTATTTTATCTGGAAGTGTGAAAGGGGATAATTAAATAATTTAATACAATTATTTAATTTAGGAAGGGTTTTGAATGTTAATTAAGCAATTAATAATAATAATTTAATTAAAATAGATGAATAAGTGTAATAAATGATGTAATTAAATAAATAAGATTTATCTAATTAATCGAGGGGGGTGAGGGTAATTAGGATATAATTAAATTTAATTAATTAGAAAGGGAGAATCGAGCGAATTAATTAAATAACAGAAAGTCACATAATTAATAGTAGAATATGATATTCGATAATAATTAAATAATAAAAAAAAAATTAATCATTAGGGGAAAGGGTGAAAATTAGTATAAAAGTGTTACTCATTAATCAAGAAAAATTTGGGTGTCTGTAGAATATATAGCAAGTATTTGGCTTATGGGCTCTAAGATATAATTATATTTTATATAGACAATGAACGAATGGAATATATAAGAGTTAACACTATGAAGGATTTGATAAAACATACATTAAATATGTGAAGAAAATAATAATAACGCATTAAGATATATAAAACTTTCGAGTCACAAATTACTTGTATATTATGCTCATTGTGATACTTTGAGGAATCAATTATTCTAATTGATCATAAACATAAATTATATTATTCATGATACATTACACTTGGTAATTCAATAAAATATAATATCTTGCTAAAGATAACAACTACTACCCCATACATGTTGGGTAAATACATTTACTCCTAATTTAGCAAATTGGATACTTATGAGGAATATGCACCCAAATACAATACCAACTAATGCCTAATACATGTATTAGAATGGAGCTTGCTATTATAATGGAAACGATATTAGTTAACTAGATAATCACTAAAATCATATTCATATAAGTGTGCAACACATTTATTTGCTGACGCTTTGAGGTAGTCTAAGATTCAGAAATATTCATGCGCTCTTCAAGTATTTGAACTCCTGCATACCTGTATATAGTGCATTAGAAATTTTTCAAAAAATATAATATCCTTAATCATTAAAAAATAATGTAAACTAAAAAAATTACCTTCCAAACGTCATGATAGTGGCTTGTGGATTTGTTCCAGGGCTATCCTTGAAAATTGAAAAGTCTACAACCCTTAGACTTTCAACTCCTTTCACATGAAAGCTTTTGTCAATCACAGAACCAACATCACACCCTCTGTGGTAATGCCAAAAGGTCAATACATTTTCCATGCAAAAATTTCCCAAGGCTTTATCATATAATGTATTTTGTGGTAATTTAGTCCCTATGAACCAAATAGTGCCATTAAATGCAAATTCCTGAATAGGATGGTCTTGATAAGATTTGACAATTTCCTAGCAGCAACAATACATTCGTGTAGATCAAAAGGGTGAGAAAAGTAGTTATATCTTACAAGGGGAGTATCTTGGGGGTTCTTACTGTGAAGTCGAAGCTCACCCCTTGATAAGGGAAAAGCCACCTTTCTAAAAATAAGTCCCATATATTTATATTTTGAGGCACCCTCTTGTTAAAAATAGCTAACAGACTCAATGTAGACTTGTGAATAGTCTCTTATACCCACTACTTGTACTTGAGCAAATCCAAGCGGTTTAGATGACTCAATAGTGACTGATGTACGTGGTGGATCTTGAATGCCCTTCCCCACTGATTGTAAATCTAAAAATATAGTAATATTCAATTCTTCAAGTTGATTTGAGGGACCGATTCCACTTAACAAGGGAATTTGGGGACTCCCTATACTCCCTGCTGACAAAATTACCTCACTTTGAGGTGACAAATAATCGGTAGAAACCTGATAAAGTTGACCATCATTATTACTCATGAACTCAACACCAGTTGCTTTTAATTTTCCTGCAACATGATTATGTGATCAATGTTAGAATTCCATTTTAATTTGAAATATTATACAATCAAACCAATTTACCATTTATATTTTTTGAAAAAGAAAAAAGAAAACATATTTAGGAAAAAAAAATTTAAAATAATTACAAGAAAAACGTCATTCGAAATAGCCTCAGTAGAAGAGAATAACTATTCTACTTAATATATATTTGAGAGGGAGAGAGAGAGAGATATGGAAAAATAATATTGATAACAAAACATCATTAATTTGCATGTTTTCTATGATATTTTCAGATAAAAATTAAATGGATAAACCTATGAATTTTAGGTTCACCTTAAAAAATCAATCTAACAAGATATAAAATGCAGGAGATCAAAATAACTTCAAGCTCTCTGGAATGAATGTACATCTTTCGATTGAACTAACGTACAAACAAACAAGTCGAAACTATTTGTTATGTAAACTAAAAGGATTGAAATTTTGAATAGGCTTCAGGGGATTTTAAGCTTTCAAATAAGCTCCTGCTTGATTACGATTGTTTGTCAAATTTTTTTATGCAAAATTCGTCAGGATAGACAGTTAATGTCAATTAATGCCAACGGAAAGTCTCAGTCATATAATTATATATATATATATGAAATTTCTTTTGGAAACAAGAAAAATATAAATATGAAAATACATGATGAGGAATCGAGGAGGATTCTGGTGGTTGTAGCATCAAGAAGAACTATGATGTTATCAGGATTTTCTTTTCGAAGAAGTTCTGTAGGGGTGTGTCTTGTTCCACAGCTGTTAAAAATTTAAGCACTAATCTTGGTGCCCTCCGAATGATCTAATGTATATTCATTGTAAGGAAGCTGGAGTAAATAGTAGCTGGAGTAAATAGTGATACAACAAAAGAAAAGTCTCATAGCTGAGCCACAAGGCTACACTAACAACTCTGACATAAACTACACAACATATATACCTAGGTTGAGTTTACTATCAAGCTAAAATTGCATAACTTGACCTTTGATATGTTGTAGACGGTACTTGACCGGCTCATTCTTTTTGCACAAGACTTGAAACTGTGAGAAAAAACAAGCCACCTGAAGAAATATATTAGAGTAAAGCCTTACAACACTAGTCAGAAGATAATAGTCATTAGAATATATAGCAACACATCTGTTATTCCATATATTTCTTAAAATAACCTGTTGAATAGAATTTGCAATCACATCGTTTTGCATACGAAGGCTGAGAATAGATTCTTTCCAATTCAATGCATGATTAAAATTGATGGGAAACGTATAAAAATAACAACCCATTGTTTCTTAACATGAAAACAATTTGAAAAGATATGTTTCAAACTTTCAATATTATGACAAAAAGGATAGCTAACTGGTTGGACCATAATACATCTCAACTTTCCTTCATATTCAAACTTGAGGAATATTCCCAAAAAGATGTCTTGTTGAGGGAAAATGATTATTTTAATAGATCAATAAATTGATTTATTGGTGCAAGTGGAAAAAGATAAAGGATGTGATGGGTGGTTAGATTAGATTAATTAGGATTAGATTATCTTAAATAATGTTTAGGCGATTTGGAATTATTTGATTTAAATACTTTGATAATTTATTTAAATCAAAAGGGATGGAAAATGCATTTGGGATTTTAATTAAATAAAGTTTGGTTTATTTAATTAAAGGGAGAATGATAGGCTTAAATTAAATAAAGTTAATTTATTCAATTTAAGTAGATAATCTTGATTTACCTAGTAAATGAACTTGATTTTTTAATGAGTGGATGAATGTGATCTTGGTTTACTTGATGAATCAGATGAATATGACCTAATTAAATGCATGATGCTAAATTTGTATGTCTACATTTTTCCCCTCTTTGAAGCAGTGTACTTGCTGTGTTGGTTCAAAAAATAATCTTACCCTTATCAAATTTCAAAAAAAATCTGAGTTTTTGGATGCCCCGGCAGAAAAAAGTACACTAGTATATTGCCCCCTCGAGAGATCGAGCGAAAAGATTCGATTTGAGGGTTGATCTCACAATAAAGAAGTTCAAAATGGATGGTTATCGATGATGATGCAAATGAGATGGTTTTAAGATGCCCAGAATAATCAATATATATTATCCTAAACATCTCGAACCAAAACATGGAAAGGTATAACCAATCAATGCAATAGTCAAGAAGCTATCCAAAACACCCTCTATACGAATAGTCCCAACCAATTAGGTTCAAACTTGCCTTTGCTGCTTGGGTTTGGGACATTCTTTTAATTCTCCTTCAATACTAGTTCTCTGACTTGGAACTTCCTGCTTCTTATTTTCTTATTGTAGCTCCTTTTGAGTCTATTTTGATAGACTATCAAATGATTCAAAGCATCCATACATCACTCATGTAGTAGCTCTAGCTCATTTAGTCTTAATACCTAGTACTCTTCATCCGTGATGAGGTTTTGCAGTGATATCCTGAGGGATGGGAGCTCGATTTCAATTGGGAGTACTACTTCTAATCCGTAGACCAAGGAGAAGGGGGTGGTGCCAGTGGGTGTGTGGATGCTGGTTCGATAGGCCCAAAGGGAAGGATTAAGCTGTAAGTGCCAATCACGACCTGCATCATTGACTTTGTTCTTCAGGATTTTCAGAATGGTCTTGTTTGTAGCTTATGCTTGGCCATTGCCTTGGGGATAGTACGGGGTCGAGAAGCGATGTTGGATTTTGAATTTCTCACATAAGTTGCAGACATCTTTATTCTTGAATGGTGTCCCATTATATAAGATAATGGCTTGTGGAACACCATAGCGGAAAATGAGATAGTTCAGGATGAACTTTGAAATCTACTTCCCAGTTATATAGGTCATGGGTATGGCTTCCACCCACTTAGTAATGTACTCCATTGCGGTTGTGATGAATTTGTGACCGTTAGATGAGGTGAGTGTGATTTTCCCAATGAGATCGAGTCCCCACTGCGAAAAGGGCCATGGTGTGACGATAGGATGAAGCTCTTGAGCTGGAGTATGGATGAGGTCCCCATGCTACTGACATTGTAGACACTTTCTGACATAATCATGTGCTTCTCTTTCCATTGTGGGCCAATAATACCCCATCCTCAGCAGTTTCTTGGCTATGGTCATCCCACTCGAGTGCGAACCACAGATACCGTTGTGAACTTCAGTCAAAGCGATTAATGGGCCTCCTCAGCATTTAGGCAGCATAGTAGGGTTCCTTCTATGCTTCTACGATATAGGGTATCTCCTAGGATGACTAATCTAGATGCCCTTTTTACAAAGGTTCATTTTAGGTTTGAAGGTAGGTCAGCAGGTATGACTCCTATTCGAAGGTATGTATAAATGTCGTGGTACCAAGGATCACTAGGACCAATGATTTTGTACAAGAATTCTAATTCGGGTACCTCGAATGTAGGAATGAGAAGCTGCTCTATCAGGAATTCATAGTTTGGAATATTGTTGGGGATGTCCAGTAGGGTCCCAATTGTTTCCATGGAATCTGTTGCTCTGTTATTGGCTCTAGGTATCTGCTCAAATGTAATTTTGATGAAGAATTCTTTCAGAGTCTCCACCAATTTCTTGTATGGAGTGAGCTTGTCGTCCTTGGTCTGGTATTCATCGTTCACTTGATTTATTATCAATTGAGAGTCTTTGTATACTCAAAGAGCTATAATGTTCCACTACACTGCTATTCTGAGACCTGTGGTTAGGGTGGTCAGAAATACACCTACTTCTTATTTTTTCCCTGAAATTGAAGTACTACTGCATTGAAATTTCAAATTTTCACCAAATAGATTTCAAAAAAAAAAAACCTAGTAGTTTAGAAACTACATTCAATTTACTACAGATTCTATTGTTAAATATTTTTGAAATAATATAGATAACTTATTCAAATTTTTATGTCAAGTTTTCTAACTCTGATTTTTCTAAATTTTTTGCCACTTAAGGCCCTATTTTTTCCATGATGATCCTGCACATACCCAGCCATCAAAGTACAGTTTCCAGTGGTTAGCCATTTTAAGATTGGAAATAGATTCATCTATAAATTTTGAGACGAGAGGATTCTTTGAATAAATTGGTGCTTCTGCCAGCTGGTCTGCAATGACTTGACCTTTGATTACCTTCTGCTCCACATATTCTGTCATATTCTGACAGTATCATCACCCATTTAGCAATTCTTCCTGTGAGCATTGCTTTTGACAATAGATACTTGAGGGGGTCGATTTTGGCGATTAGTTTTATCTTGTGTGCCAACATGTAATGTCTGAATTTATGTTATGCAAACACTACCACTAGGCATGATTTCTCTATGAATGAATAATCTATTTCACGCCCAACCATTGTTCTGCTAATGTAGTAGATAGCCCTTTCTATTCCATTTTCATCATGCTGAGCTAAGAGAGCTCCAAGGGCTGCTGTTGTTGCTGATACGTAGAGAATCAATGGTTTTCTTGGGATTGGTGGCATTAAGATTGGTGGTGTCAGTAGATATCTTTTGATTTTATTGAATGCCTCTTCACACTTGGTATCCCATTTGTACGCTACTCCCTTGTGGAGTAGGTGAGAGTATGGGTTTTTTTTGCCCGCCAATTGTGCTATGAATCTTCGAATGGATTGGATCTTACCTTGGAGACCTCTTAATTTCTTTAATGTCTTTGGTGCCTCCATTTCAAGGATTGCTTTTACCTTTGCTAGATCTACCTCGATACCCCTCATTGACACTATATATCCTGGTAGTTTTCTTGATTGTACACCGAAGACGCACTTCTTTGGGTTTAATCTGACCTTGTACTCTTCCAGCCTGTCAAAAATAGCACTTAGGATTTCTATGTGATCTTTTCTCTTCCTGGACTTAGTTAGAATGTCGTCAACATAATCTTCAACCATCTTATGGATCATATCATGGAATATCAATGTCATGGCCCTTTGGTATGTTGTTCATGCGTTCTTTAAGCGAAATGGCATCATGTTCCAACAGTAAGTCCCCCATGGACAAGTGAAATCCATCTTATGTTGGTCCTCTTTAGCTATCATGATCTAATTTTATCTTGACAATCCATCCATTAGTGATAGCATTTCATGTCCGGTTGTCATATCTACTATCATGTCAATGTTTGTAAGTGGGAAGTCATCTTTCATACAAGCTTTATTCAAGTCTCTGAAGTCTGTGCAGATTCTGATGCCCCCATCAAGTTTTTAAATAGGCACCAGGTTTGATACCCATTCTGAATAATCTATCGGTCGAATGAATCCTGCATCTAGTAGCTTTTTTAGCTCCATTTTGACTAGTAAGGCGATTTGAGAGTGCATTTTTCAGAGCTTTTGTCTAACAAGATTTTCTTCTGGGTATACTGCTAAGTGGTGGACCATGATTTCTGGATCAAGGCCTGGCATGTCAACATAGCTCCATGCAATGTTTATTTATCTTTCTCTTAGGAATGCTGCTAGGAGCTCTTGTTCCTCTAATAATAGGGATTCTGCATAGAATGTGATATGCAGGGTTTCCTCTATTCCTAGATTGACCGGATTGCACCTTTCTGCTAGGACTGCTGATTTTTCTTGATGAATAACTCTAGAAGGAATATTGAGTCCCCCATCCTCGGACACCTCAGAGAGGTTTTCACCATTGGATGCGTCCTTTCTTTTTACTTTTTTCTAGTCAGAGAGTGCCACAATGTGGTTTTCACTCAAGGACTCAGATATGATTCTTAATTTTTCACATTTGCGAATGAGGGATTCAATCATTTCCCCATAATAGGCATGTGTATCTAGCTCAATTATGAACCCTGCTTTGTGATCCCCACATGGAATGTTATCCCACAATCCCATGAATTTTGAGAGCGCCTCATCATTTTTGAATGTATCAAAAACTAGTGGTCCTCATTGGTCGTAGTCGATGAGTTGGGGGTATACTAGGAGGATTTCATGATTTTGGTGGTCTGATTCAAAAGATAGGGTGCTAATCATGCAAAGAGTGGTATCCTCAAATACCCTAGGTAAGTTGGTCGTAGGATCCTCGTCATCGCTACTACTACATATATCAGTTATATCAAATGTACAGTTATCTAGGACATGACCTGTGGATACTGGTAGTCGTAGTTCTATTGCGGTTGGCTGAGGAGGTTTATTAACCATTCTAACTAGAGGACTCCGGCCACGTATGGTTATACTCAGAGGAGTACATCCAAGGCCAAGATTCCTTATTGCCCGTGTCTCCAGAATGATAGGTGTTATAAGCCCATTGTCGTTTTGTCCCAGTCTTTGATTTCTGTTGTAGCCCATTGCGAGCATCATTTGCAGACCCTTTCTTCTGTCATCCATTGGTAAATCAGCTACTAGTCACTCATCTTCATATAGCATATTTGATGGATCTTCCTCAATAACCTCTTGGCCAAGATCTCCCCACCTTGTGAATTTAGGATAGTCTTCAGGGGATGTTTGAGATGTGGAGGCTTTGTTTTCTTATGGACGTCCCCATGATCTAGGAGATTGTCGTAATTCTCTGATCACAAAAGCATTGTTAGTGAGCTTGTAGTTTCCACAACCGTTATCTTAGATGATGAGCTTGATGTTAGAGATGGTGGGAATGGCGGGAGTGACGGGTGTCTCTGTCGCAGAAGTGGATGTGAGAGTGGCGGGATCAATGTATGGTGTGGATGTACCCTCATCATTTTTCGGTACTTGGGGGATTTTATAGTACTTTGCTTCAAGGATTTTGCAAAAGGAGAATGGTTCGGGATCTCCATGGATGGTAACTTCTGGTCCTTCATGTGTGAATTTAACACATTGATAGAAAGTTGACGCTACTGCCTTCATTGTATGAATCCATGGACGTCCCAGAAGGATGTTATACGGTAAGTCAAGGTAAAAGACCTGACAAGTGGTTTCCATGAGAGCCAGTCCTACTTGAATAGGGAGTTTGATCATGCCTTGGAACACTCTTTCTTGATCATCATATGCTCTTATTGTGATACCCTTTCCTTTGTCAATAGAATCCTTTGGGATTTTAAATTGTTTGATGAGGTTGAGAGAAAAAATATTCAAACCCGCACCTCCATCCACCAAGATTCTTTTGACTTTGCTTTTATGTACTATGACTTCTAAGTGAAGTGCATGGTTGTGAGATGGTTAAGCGGGGAAATCCTGGTCAGAGAATGTGAGGAGATTTGGCATAATGATATTTTCGACCATAGCTTGGTATTGTTTTGCATCAAGATTTGTGGGGACAGTGGATGAGGTCAAAGCTTCTTCAAGGATTTTTCGATGAGCAGATGAGATTTTTAGCAACTCCATGATGGATATTTGTGTTGGAATTCTTTTCAATTGATCTAGGACATTGTAGCCATTAGGGACAGATCTAGATGCAGGGACTCTATTTGGTTGGGATGATCCTACGATGGTGACTTTTCCTCCTCTTGTGGTGACTCCACAATCGGCATGGGTGCCTTTGATGGTGATGACCGTGCAGTATTCATCTAGGGAGGCAACGACAGTTTCATATACATGATTCACATTTGTGTGGGTGCCTTTCCCTCTATCATTGTTGTTATTATTCCCTTTATTGCCATGGTTGGGCATCGAATTCGTGTATATCTCAAGATCTTGGTTTCCTGTTGGTTGTTCCACGTTTATAATCCTTTTATCGATGAGATCTTGAATTATGTTTTTTAATCTCATGCAACTATTCGTGGTATGGCCTTTGATTTTATGGAATTCACAGAGTTGATTCTCATTATACCAAAGAGGCTTCACATCTAGTTCTTGGTAATTCTCAAAGGTAGGAGCTTGGATGAGTTTTTCGTTTATCAACTTCTTCATGATGACTTCTAGTGGTTCCCCCAAGGTAGTGTATTTTCACTTTGGATAACTCTTGTTGCGTTGAGGTGGTCCCCTTTGATCGTTGAGATTATTGATTGTCAGATTGTGGTTTGGTTGTTATTTTTCTGTTGATTATTTTGGTGTTGGATTTAGATTTGTGGTGTGAGTGGATTTTGGTGAGGGGCACTAATGACCACCTTGGCATCGACAACACCATCATTAGTGAAATTTTTGTTCCTTTCCCATGTGCAAGGTTTATCGTTGTAATTGGAAGGTGGGCGGTTGTTTTGTTTTTTGGAGTATAAAGTTGATCCCGCGGGTTGAGTCATAATGGATCATTTGATGCTGAGCGCCTTGGGGATCAACTAGTCATATGTGGTGATCCCTTGAACATTGAGATGAAATTCCAAGAGGTCATCAAGGTTGGCTATGATGGTGCAAACTTGTTGTTCCTCGGGCATGGTCCATTTGCTCTGATTGGCCTTGGATCGCCATCGTTGTAGGAATGAAGTGAATGATTCACCCTTTCCTTTTTTCAAAGCTAAGAGTTCTTCTAGACTAACATCCATTGCAATGTTGCATGCATAATTTTTAATGAATTCATGCATCTATAATTTCTTGAAATGTTCTAATGCCTATAGGTAGGCGAGAGAACCATTCCATAGCATGACCAGCCAAACTCCTGGGAAATAGCAGCATCAGATAAGTATCATCATATGCGACCTCCATGCAATGAACCTGAAATTCCCTAATGTGATCTTCGGGGTTTCCTGTCCTGTGATATTTGTCAAACTTGGGGATCTCAAATCCCTTGGGGAATGGTTTCATCACTAGGCTCCTATCAAATGGATAGCGGCACAATTTTGCTTGGTGTCTTTGTAGTTCCCCCTGATTGAAGATCGAGCACTTGTTGCGAGAGAAACCTGATTTGTGTCATTACATCATTTTTTAGATCAGGGGGTGGGATGAATGTGTTCTAGGGTGTTTCGATTGTGGGTTGGATGGGTGGGTTGGTTGGTGTATTGTTTGATGGGATTTGCGCATTGTGTCGAGCTAGGTATGCCTGCACCTACTGCTGTATAAACAACGCTTGTTGTTTTTCTTGTTGTTGTTGCTCTAAGATTTCCTATTGTTGTGCTTGCTGCTACACTTGTTGTTGGGCTGCTAGGATTTCTTATTTTTGTGCTTGTTGTTGGGCTACCAATTGGGCTGCTTCTTGCTGCTCTTGATATTGTTTTATTGCTTGTTGATATGCTTGCAATTGCGCAGCTTGTTTTTGTGCAAGAATTTGTGCTTGTGCTTGTGCTTGTTCTGCTTTATATTGGGAATTTTCCTGAGCTTGAGCTTGTGCTTGGGATTTTTCTTGTGCAGATTTTTTTTGTAATAGAATTTGGGCTTGAGCAGCCTGTTATGCTTGCCATGCGGCTTGGTCTGCTTGAGTGGCTTGAGCAGCTTGTTGTTGTTGTTGTTGCAATAAATCTTGGGCTTGTGCAGCCTCTTGTGCTTGTAATGCGGCTTGGGCTACTTGAGAAGGTTGTGCAGCTTGAGCGGCTTGCTGAGCGGCTAGTTGCATAGTTTTTTTTTTGCACTTGTTGGAATCCCCTTTGAAAAGTAGCTTGTAATGCAATGTTGTATTGGTTTGATATGCTAGAAGTTGGTGGTGGCAAGGGTGGTGGTGGATTGGGAATGGTGTTTGTGGAGGTGGTGAGTGATGATGTCGTGTTGATGATTTGAGTGGTGGATGGTGTTTTTGATGTGGCGGGTTGAGTGATAAGTGGTGTTGTTGATGTGATTGGCCCTTGAGAGACCATGCTTTCCAATGTTAGGGGGGTGTTTGATGATGTTATGATTGCTTGTGTAGTTGTCATTTGTTGTTGTGATATCAATGGCAATTTTTGAGCATTTGGAATAATGCTCTGATTGATTTGTTTTGGATTCAGATTTTGGTGGACTCATAAACTCTAAGAGGTTGGATGTTTTCCTAGAGTTAAATCATTCACAAGATGATAATTTGTCTAGGTGTGAGAAGAAGGATTCATCTAAACACTCCTATCCAAACAAGATGATTTTGATAATGAACTCCTAAATCCCAAGATGTTGGATGTTATCAAGGGATGAATTCATTCACAAGTTTTGATAATTTGATCAAATATGTGTAGAAGGATGCATCAACACACATTGAATCAAACAAGCTGATTTTGGATTGATTTCAAATGCTTTGCCCAAATTTTAACATAAAGGATTTTTTCAAGATTTTTGAAGAGTTTTTGATGAGATGATTTGGTTTTTGATGTTCAAGGATGGATGAAATTTTGATTTTGATCCTAGGATGTACCTAAAAAGACACTTGTTTACTTAGACCTCAGTATTGAAGAAGATGCGATATTATAAACAAGATGTAAATTAAGATGTAAATTCAAGTGCTTAGAAACCTCTAAGGATGAAATCCCAAGGGCAAGCAATAACATGAGAATTTGGTCAATGGTATTTCCCTCCTAAAGGGTTTGAAATTTTGATGATGATGTTAAATTTTTGTTTCCAAATGTTTTCGAACAATCAAAGCATTTTGTAACCACAAGCAATATGACGTCCTAGCTCAATTGGTACATTTTTCTTAGTGGGATTGCCTCATGCCCTTCGTAGAAGAAGAGATGAGTTTACATGAACCTAGGAGAGAGTATAAAGGTATGTTAACAATGAAGTGTTAACCTCTATACTTTAACCAAGATCAGACATGGCAAGTAACTTCTTGGAATCTAAGTTCTAATGCACCACTTTGATAAACTCGTTGAATGGATCAATTGGTCACTACAAACAAAGGTTTTAGTTTGAAATTTTCATTCATGGAGATTGACCCATATGGCGAGAGTCCCTTTTCAAATCCATCTCGTCAGAGCCAACAATGTGATATTGGATTTTATTCCAATACCCACATTTATATCCTGGTTGGAAATACTCTCGGGTTCAGAGTGTTACCGGTTGATTCATTCCCTTAGGCGAGTACTTTTTCCCCAAGGCAGGCCCTCCAAGATAGACAAAAGTGAATAAAATTATTCATAGTTTGATCAACCCTTGTTTATAAACAAAGGGAGAACACATGCAATAAGCTCACTCACACTCGCACAAGATTTTGTTCAATTTTAAACCCAAAACGAAGTGTGGAGATGATTGCTTTATCTTACCCTAAAATCATGAAAAAGGCCTTTTGATTCTCAAGATCGCTATAAAGGCTGAGAGAAGCACATACATCCTTTTCCAATGAGGTTAGTTTAAGTAAGCTCTCACAAAAAAAAATAGCACATGTTCATTTTAGATCCCACAAAGCAATTATGTTTAAAGCACGAAAGCACAAATGAGAGACTTGCCTTGTTCAATTTTTTAAATTTAAATAAAATCTAGTCAATTTTCCTAAAGTTCATTTTAACCCTTTTGCAATGATAATTGAAAGCCTAGGTAATGTTCATTTTAAAGCCCAAAACCAAAGATGAGTTAGCCTAAAACAGAAAATTAAGGTGTAAGACGGAATCTCCAAGCATTAAAAAATGCTTTTGAATTTCAATTTTGATGTTCAATTTATTGCCATGTTCCTTCAAAAATCTCTTGCAAGCTCCTTGTGCAACGAAAAATGCTCCTTGCTTTTCCTATTCCAGTAAAAAGACAATCACGTGAGAATTAAATTTATTTTTATTTAACCTCAAACAATAACATGATTCCAAATGATTTAGATGATTATGATAATAAAATGAGGATTTGTAAGTAAATCATTAATGATTCCATTTGAGAAAGTATCACACTTGTTAGCCCCATTCTTTCCCTTATCATAATCTACATCACTTAGAGGTATTGAGTCAATAACTCAATTAAAAGCATCCTTATAATCTTGAAATAACCATAATAATGTGACAATATAAAATTTCAAAAATCAATAAATTGTTTTACTAAATCAACCACAAATCTTTCAAAAAGCCTCATCATATTCTCAAATGTTGGCTGTCAAAATAATCATAATAAATGTGATAATAAAACTATGACATTTATTATAAGATCAGTAAGTATATAGTACGAGAGAATATTGAATTATGAGTGAATAAAAATGCACTCAATCAACTCAAGTCAATTACTAAAGATCTTCATTCAAGACATATACAATTAAAAGCTTGCCGGAAAGTGTTGCTTTTAAATTTCAATATTGTTGGTTGACTTTCTATGCACCAAAGACAACAGCCTATTGCCAACATCTTCATAGGAAAAAAAAAGAAGTAGGATACATCTCAAAATTAAATACCTATCACATCTCCTAATGAAGTTAATACCGAATAGATTCACCCACCCAATCATAAAAAATATCAAAGCAAGTGAAAAAGGAACAAGCATTTAATGATAAAGACAGCAAGGTAGACAATAATATCTGAAAACCAGTGTTGTTTATGATGGCATGATGTGCTTGCAAGACACACACCTCCTTTCAAAAATTTTGCGTTAAAGGCACAGGCTTGATGACATCGAAGAAGTGTAGGGAGTCTCCAATTTCCTTCCAGAAAGCGTGCCAAGATCAGCCATATCTCATAATCTACTTTGACATGTTCTCAACCTTTTCCAGGGTATATTTGATGGGATGTGAGCACCATAAATAGTCACGCATCATGGCTATGTGTATAAAGCTCCCAAATGGTAGGCTACTTGTATAAGACTACCAAAGTCAAGAAAACTTCACAATCAAATGCAACTACCATATTAATTAAATGCTTACTTTAAGATCATTTTTGAAGATATTGCAAGTTCGTCGAGTCCATGATTACAAATGTAAAATTAAGAGAACTAGTTTATCACCTTAGAAATCATACCATAAAAATATTTTGGTGTACCTAAATGAAAAAGGAAAAGATGATACTTTGTTACTAAGGGTCAGACAGCAAAGAATGGCAAGTGGCGCCAAAATCTAATGGGTCTTCTTCACAGTACTAGCTTTAAATATCATGATACTCAATCACCTTAAGACGTCTTAAAAGGAGGTGTGGTGGACGTATCAAAGAAAATTTAAGAGGATTTTGATGGTTTTTGAGTGTCAGACAATAAAGAAATCCTGCGCAACTTTTAACAGGTACTTTGTACAACATTTATGGCCATAATTGATAGATCCAACAGCTTCTTCATTAAGCTACAAATCGTTACCTTTAATCATAGACCTTTCTTTATGTAAAAATAGTGTCTAAACGTAGCTAAAAGTCACTTAAGAAAGCCTAGGCAGGGCACAAATCATTTTTTAGATAATGCTCTAGTTCCCAGATATTGCGTATGTCATGGTCAACCTCCATATGACCATATTTGGCTTCATTGATTATGCGTAACTAGCAGTTCCAAATGAAATCTCTGGCAGATGATGTGCTACGCAGGCTCCATCCTGTCTACCTAAGCCAATAAGTCTATCAGACAATCAAAAATAAATCTATCAGAACATAATTTAGATTGATTGAGAAGCCCAAAATTAATGGGAAGCCACCTTCAATAACATTGGCGCCCACCTATCTTTAGACAACTTTGAAGATATAAGACATTTATTCCTTGCACCTAAGTAACAACTGCTTCATTTACTATCTGATCTCTCTCATCTTGTTTACCAAATACATGTGTTTGAGCTTAGGAGTGATTTACAACTCACACATATGCAGACCAATGTATTTAATGATGCATTTGCAGAGGGACTTAAAAGTGCCAAAGAAAATTGACCAAGTTATGTGGAGGATGCAAACATTCAAAACAATATGCTATCCTTGGAGCTAGTTGATGGTCTAGTAAAATCATCTTCCAAACAAAATGGTTCTAGCGAGGAGCATAATCACAGAGGAAATGGTTATATATCATTCTACGGTGAGAGAGCTAGTGAAGCTGCTATTGTTTATGAGCACGGTGCAGACATTGAAGCCCTGATGCCTAAACTTCAACATTCTGACTACTATACATAACCAAAGATACAAGAACTAGTAGCAAAAGAATGTGTTGAATGAGGTTATTGCCGCCGGGTTAAGGACTTTGTTGTTGGAAGGGAAGGCTACGGGTCTATTTAATTCATTAGAGAAACTGATGTTAAGCGACTGGACTTAAAGATAAACTATTTGACATCAAACATCTTTATGAAGAATGTGAATAAATACGCAACCGGGCATTTTCCATATTCAAGACTTAGACTCAAACAGTGAATGAGAAGCATATTTTTATTGTCTACTAAAATACACTTCCCTGCCAAAAACACGTGAACACATTAATGGATCAGGCAATATCACAGCTTCTGATGCTTGAGCTATGTGCCAGATAAAAACAAAGCATGAGAGTCTCTACCGTCTTATTGTTAGATCGATCAAAGAAAAAGAGACCTTTGGTGACTATGTGTGACAAAAAGTAGTTTATCTCATGAAAAAAAAAAAACTTACTAGTAGAAGTTAACAGATTTGCACATGGATGAAACAGAAATATGATCAAAATATAAAAAAATTGACAGCTATTTGTCATTCACAAAGGCAAAGAGATCCAAGAGTTAAAACAGTTTTGTTCACGGGAACTTGCTCGAAATGTTTTGACATTCGACAAAGACCAGACGCCATAATGTCACATAAGAATGTCACTCAGATTCTTAATGTAGTTACACCTTGAGGATGGAAAAATACTCATACGCACAGAGAAGATAGAAAACAAGAGCATACAATTCAGAGTCTAGTTTTAGAAAAAAAAATCATTTATTTTCAAATAACTTATTGTCTCACATCAGAATGCTAGCAATGAAAGATACTAGATAGATTAAGATAACTCTGCTTAAGGTACGAACCTCTAAAAAGAAAAGCATACACAACGCATGCAATCTGTTTGAAGGAATTCTTCAAAGAAATATAAGCTGAATCTCTCTAAAATAGATTTATTATAGAGGTTGTAGAAACTTTCATAAATTCTATGCTAATAAACACTTAGAAGTAAGCTAATGCATAGCAGATGTGAAAAAAAATAAAATTCATGAGCCCTCCTTCTAGCGCCATGATGAAGCACCAGAAAATCTGCAAACAATCATAACCTCAAATGCACATTAAATAATGGGTTAGTCATATGCAAATTTATCAAATGCTTCTATGAAATAACAATGTCATGCTCCAAAGATGCAAACAAATAACAAAGAAGATCAAATAGACATATAGAAGCAAGACAAGTACCTATTCCATATTGGATAGGTGTCAATTGTGCCAATGACCCTTTCCCAATCCTTGCTCAAACTCAAATGATGCAAATGCAATGGTGATGGACAAAATCAGTTCTCAACTGAAAAGAGTGACTTTCCATGAGATTTGTGGATGATTTGATGAAGGATGAAGCTTTCATTTATAGATTTTCAAATTGGAAAAGATCTCAAAATAGAGCAATGTGGGATAATGATTTGACCAATGAGATAAAGCCACTTCTCACATTGTGATAGGTTGAGGAATGTGCAAGTTTTGACCAATGTGCCAAAGAGGGGGAGATTCAAATTTGAAATTGAGAGTGAAATGCTAAGTGGGGAACATGTAAGAGAGAATTTATTGCCATGTTAGAAGGGACAAGTCAACTTTCCTTCATATTCAAACTTGAGGAATATTCCTAAAAAGATGCCTTGTTGAGGGAAAATGATGATTTTAATAAATCAATAAATTGATTTATTGGTGCAAGTGGGAAAAGCTAGAGGATGTGATGGCTAGTTAGATTAGATTAATTAGGATTAGATTATCTTAAATGATGTTTAGGTGATTTTGACTTATTTGATTTAAATACTTCAAATGATTTATTTAAATCAAAAGGGATGGAAAATGCATTTGGGATTTTAATTAAATAAAGTTTGGTTTATTTAATTAAAGGGAGAATGATAGGCTTAAATTAAATAAAGTTAATTTATTCAATTTAAGTAGATAATCCCGATTTACCTAGTGGATGAACTTGATTTATTTAATGAGTGGATGAATGTGATCTTGGTTTACTTGATGA